>VDFB02340686.1:0-16055 GCA_007258455.2 Sequoia sempervirens | reverse complement strand
TTGAAGTATGTTTCAAGGAAATATCTTTTCAAAAGGTTGTATTCATTCGAATAGATGCCTCTCTTCATCAAAAGGCACAAGGAGATATAAAAAGAGTCTTTTAATATGTAGTGGGAGTGCGTGCATAAAATATATATCATCTGAAGATTGGAGTGTGTAGCTGGGCGTAAAAATGTATATCATCTAAAGTGTATGTTGTGTATGAATATAGAGATTATATCATCAAGACAGGCAGATGTGGTGTGTTGTGTACTGTGGATTATATTGAATATCATACGTAATAAAGTAAGAGAAAAATATGAGTTTTGGAATTTAATATCCAATGAACAAAGAGCAGGTTTTGTGGAGACATTAAGCAGAGAAATATGTGAGTATGAATAAAAGATAATATGTATAGAGAATATTCAAAGAAAAGAGAGTAAGAAAACAAAGCATATTATATATACACAGCAGATTGAAAATCAAGAAGAAGCAAATATAAAGAATTCACGAGCAAATTTATGACAAAGATTTGAAACAGATATTTATGAAGAACATGTGCAGATTTCTGTGAAGAAATATATGTAGGTCTAAGGACAGGTTTCTGTGTGTTTCAGGACAGATTTTAAGGCAGATTTATGAGCACATTGAATGTACTATAATAAAGGAATTATGGCAGATTTATGAAGAAAAGTTCATAGAGACTCGAAGAAGTTTATGTGCAGCTTGAAGAAGAATATAAGTGGCAGATTTGCATGTGAAAGAAGAGTGAATTCATCATACGGTGATATATGTAAATATCATTCAAGAAAGATAAATTCAAAAGGAAGAAGATTGTTTGAGCAAACTTGTCCATCATCTGTTGAGGAAGCAACAATTGAAGGTGGAACACTATTCATTCAAATTATAATCTTTGCTAAGTAGGTGCTTGGGAAGTACGGGTTGGTGCACCTTGTAGGTTGGTGCCTACTAAATCAGCATTAGGGGTTGAAGCTCCTTGTAGGTTGGTGCCTACTAAATCAGGATTAAGGGTTGGTGCTCTTTGTAGGTTGGTGCCTACTAAACTACTTATTTGGTGATTCAAGTAGGTTGGTGCCTACATTCATTGTAAAAGTTTATATAATTCATAAAGTACATTGTTTGTACCATGGTTTTCTCCCGTAAGGGTTTCCACGTAAAATCTTGGTGTCAACTCGCTCATATTGTGATATTCTGCATAGTTGATTTGTGTTAGAGTTTGAAGTTGGTAAGAAGTTTAAGAGGGTAAAAGTTTGTTGATATACTGATTCACGCCCTCGCCCCTGCCCTCCCCCCCTCCCCCCTCTCAGTATATCTTTGTGCTCTTCACTCTGTTTCTTCTCTAGCTACAAGTACAAGTAAGAGACTTAATGCCATGGCAACACATGATGCAATCATGAGCAGCTACCATAAGTATCACTCCCTTCCTAAAAAGATACAAGACAGCCTTTCCTTTACACAATTTTTTTGTATACCGAATGAGGATGAAGATGATTTGAATATTTCAAGTCCATATCAGTAGCGGAAAAATAACAAAATATCAAAGGATAGTAAGGAAAACATTGGGAAAGGTGAAGAGTTAAGTGTGCAAAAACAAGAAAAGAAAGAAGATTTGTTTCAGCCTATCCATGTTCATGATAAAGACAAAATTCAGTCATGTGGAAGCCCTAGGATGGATGAAGGTATTGACATTCATAAGGACCATGAAGTTGAAGAAGACACCATAATGGATCAGCCACTTGCAGGGTATGCAGAAGAAAGGCAAGAAGAGGTATTACCATTTGATTTGCTTCTTAAGGAGAACAAAAATTAGTCAGCTTATGACAGCCCTATGGTGGAAGAAGAGAACAAAGATGTGTTTCAGCCTACCTGTGAGGATAAAAAGAGCAAAATTCAGTCATCATGTGAAGACCATAGCTTGGAGGAAGAAGAATCACATGGTTTTCATGTTGAGCACGGAGATCAACCGCTTGAGAATGAGTCTCTATGTACCTTGACATCACATCCATTGGTTGATGATGATGGAACAACTTGTGGATCCTTGACCGTCAAGAAACATGAAGGAGAGATCATAATTCCTAGTGTTGTACATGGTATGGCAGCCTATAATAACCTTGGCTCCCCTAATTTTACACACATGTTTACAATAGAAGAGCATTTGATGAGGATGATTGAGATTCATTGCATTGAAGAGCTGTTCATAGAGACTAGGAGGTTGTAATGTCCCCGCTTTTAGCCGACATTGTTTGTCTATGGAGTGAGGCCTATCACTCATCCTCGTAGGGCTCACGTGATGGGTGTAGAGGATCACTGGGGGCGCTACCCGCTGTTTTGTAGCTTCGTGACAGCTGCTCTCTGTGTTGGGCTCTAATCTTCCGTGAGTGGATTTTAGAACTTCTCATTTTAGAAAGTTAGGTCAGCTTAATGCTATTTTAAGTGTGGCATCTCGTCTGCCTATTATGCCTTTAGCTCCACCCAGCTTTTTCGGGCTGGTGATCAGATGGAGAAATAAGGAGTATTTAATGATTATTGAATATTTAATATTTTGACTTTATATTAAAGTCACTTTATTAATATATTTAAATATTAATAATTAAATGATATATTATAAAGTATTTTTAATACTTTATAATAAAGTGATATATTTGACATAATGAATAATTATTATTCATTAGTGAGACGTCATTTAATTAATTATTATTTCTCCTAAGTCTAAAAGACGAATCTAATCATTTTATTAAATGATTATTAAAAAGAGCTATTGGGTCGAATTTCTCAAAGGAGGTATATAATCACAGGAAAGACAAAATCGAACCATTATGATATGTTATGATATTCTAATTTGTCTTTTTTTGCTCGGGAAAGCATTGAGTTTGCAAAACCTAGGGTTTCAGCAGACGCATTCGTTTCTGAGAACGACACCTCTCTCGTGAATTGCATACCGACTCCTGCGGTAATACCAGCTGAAGTTTTCTCAGGATCTTCGGTGACTTCATCTTGGTTGCAGCTTGATTAATTGATTGATTCGTGAAAAGTTCCTTCGGTATATTTATCGTACAAACAGGGCTACTTCTCCTGTATTCAGTTTATCTCAGATTTGCATAATTACTTGAGGTCGCACTACATATTCCTCTTTTGCTGCTGCAGCAGGGCCGTACTTGTACCAGCAAGGCCATACTTTCACACTACAGAAAAATACGCCTTCTTCCTCAGCTTATATCATTTGGATCTTGTGCGCCTGGGGTCATTGGGGCTTCAGCATTGATTTTTAAAGCCTGAAGATTGCTCTTTCCATTCAGCCGTACTATTTCATTTGTCTTCTGGCGCCTGCAAGAAGAAAATCAGGTTCCTTCATAATAAATTTGTATTCCATTCATATATTGTTATTTGCCCTTGTAAACGCTCTGGAAGTGAAATAAAATGATGCGCCTACCTTCTCTGAACATTCTTAGAGCTTATTTAGAGATTATTTATTTATTATCAATTTATTATCAATTTTAGAGAGAAATCGCAGTTTTTCATGTTAATGCAAAAAACCACAAAAAAATTCAAAATACATAAAACTTTCAAAAATCGCCATATTCAGTCAAGGGTTTGGGTTGAGAACCACCAGTAGTTCTATTTAGGTCGCCAAATGGGAAGATACTCCACTTTGACAATGTGTGGTTTGTCATAAACCTTACACCATGGAGTTGATGGGAATATAAAAACAAAGCCGCCATAGAGATGGAAGCATCTAGCAGGTTGGGGACACCTAAACCAGCTAAGGAGACATCATGTTTAGCTTGCTACTCCTCCTAGACCAGCACTTCTTGAGGAGTCACCCACTATGGAGAAGAAGGAGAAGACAACCAAGGCACCTTGAAAAGGTATGATCAACATTCAAATTTTCTGCGTTTGAACAGCAATATAGCGTCCTCATGTGAATTTGAATCCAATGAAGATTGTGGAGATAATAATCCTAGTCATGCTAAGTGGGAAGATAAGTATGTGATGGGAATTCATTTTGCCAATATCCTATATCGGCAAATGTAGAGAGGCATGAGTCTATTGATATGATGCCAATTCACTCTTATCATGATAATCCCTTGTTTGAATATGTTGATGAACATGATGGTACAGCTGAGATCTTGCGTGTGGAAGGCAAGTCCTATCATTCACGTCCCTTGATGAATTAGCTGAAGGTGAAGGAGGATATGATCATGGCAGCCTTATCCCATTTTGATCACATTTATGAGATGGTGGCAGATTTGTGGGGGGAAAATAGACCCCAGGATTGTGAAGTGTTGCAAGAAGCTTTGATCAAGATGAAAAACAACTATGTGCACCATCTTGCGGATAGAGATCACCTCTTTGCACTTGCATCGAGGACCATGAAAGAGAAGTTAACTTGCAGCCATGATGCCCATACTCTTCAGTTGGGAACACATTTAGTTGATGACCTTCCACCCATAAGGGGAGAGAGGATAAAGATCTATGAGGACTTCACACACAAGCATGTTGCTTCTTGTCCTTCACACATTGATGATCATGAGACGGCTGAGACACTACACTCAGTGATCCCATGTGAGGATCCAATCATTTTGGTTAGTGAGGAGATTGAGCATATAGAGGACAGAGATCACAATGCAATTGGAGCTACACATAACTACATTGACGATGGTTTGGTAAAGAAAAGAGGCTTGTATTGTGAAGATTTTGAGGGCTTTGATGTCACTATAGCAGGTGGACTTACTATTCTTTGCAAGAAGAAAGTAAGTATTATCTTTGATGAGTATACTCTTTGTGATGACTTTTATGTACTTGATTTGAAGGGCAATGAAATTGTACTTAGTATGCAATGGCTACATTCTTTACAAAGGGTCATTCAAGATTTACAAGAAATGGAGTTGAGTTTCATACATGATGGGAAACAAGTGATTATGAAAGCCCTCAAGTATACATTGCTTCATCAAATAGCAGCCAAATCAATGATAGCTTTGGGTCATGATGTGCTTCATGAAGACCTAACGTTTGCATGTGAGGAGGCTTGTATTGAACCAACATTTGATGGTAAGCATTTGAATGTTGAAATTGATGACAAATTTATGGATTGGCATGACATTATACCTAATTTGTTTGAGGACAGCAGTCCTATGGTTTTGCATTCCCATGAAATAGACATGCTAGCACCTTTGGATGATAGTGACTTGTGGTCTACTAATGATGGCATAAAAAATTGGAGTGTTGGTTATGGTAATTATGTTCAGAAACAAGGCACTACACAATCTGATTTTGTATATCAGACCTTTGAGGATGTGGAAAAGACACAAGAAAAGTGTAACATTTGGCTAGCGAGAGCAAGGAAAGGTAAGCTAATTGCTGGTCAAGCAAAATGACATCTAGAGATGGTAAAAGGAATGAGGCAATCAGCTTTGTTTGATCATCATGGGCCAGCCATTGATGACATGCATGTGAGTGGCAATATAGATGGAGGTAATTCAGATCTGCAAGGTACATTGGTTCCTTTTGATACGCTGGGTCAAACCATTGAGTTGACACAATTTTATATTGACAAGGATTCCATATGGGAGTATGTGGATTGTTGAATAGACTATTCTCCATGGTTTGATTGTGATTCTTCATTATTGGGTATGGAGATGTGTGATTTCAGTTTTGATTCAGCAGTATTTAGAACAGTTTATAATGATAGAAATCACTATGTCTTTGTTGAGAATGGGTCTAACGATGGTTTCCTACCTTCATACACTTGGATTGGCACAAATCATAAATACAAATTGCATACTACTGTTATGTTCCATGACAACAAGATAAGAAAGATGGAGGGTAACTACAAAAGAGATATCAGTTGGACAAGCTGAAGTGAGGAAAGACAAAAAGGAATAAAGCATGGTATTTCTTATCCACATTTGCACTCCTTCAAAGAGGTTTTGGAGCTGATAAGAATAGACCACTTATAGATGGATAGAGTTAGAGGCATGGCTATTCAATTGGAAGGGAAACAAGGAAGGAAGATTGTTGATCCTTGTCTACTTTTGAGTAGGCACAATCACTTCTTGCATCAATCAAAAATTTAGTCTTGCATAGCAGCTTTTCCGAGGGCACAAGGTGACAAGGTAAATGGTATAGGAGTTGAACAGATTGAAGAATCATACAATGAGGATCTTTGCAGCCTTGTGACATTTAGTGTTGAAGACTTCTTTGAAAATATTCCGAGCCAAATTTTTTTTGTTTTCCAAATTACAAATTACAAACAATGCACCCGTTAAGGTTAGCAGCTAAACCCAAATGTTGCTAAAGCAACTCTAACTAGAATGTACACCAGGATCCCGATGTGGGCAAGGTGTGAGCATTGGTCAGAGGATCTTAATCAAAATGCTTATGCGATAACTCTAACCAAGGATGGCGCCGATGATGGGGAGAATATGGTCAAAGGGTCTTCTACACTAAGTACTAAAAGGGAACTCGACACCAAGTATGTGCTACCTAATCCAATATGGAGTTGAGGCGACCATATGGCAGAGTATTACAAATTACAATGCTTGAAAGAAATAACTAAAATGCTGAAAGTACTCAACACCCAGAATGTGCTTTCTAACCCAAAGTGGGAAAGTAGCTACCATAGGGTGGAGGTAAATTAAATACAATAGCAAATACTGAGCGAAAAGCTGAACATTACAACTATGACGAGCAAGAATAACTATATTGTCAGTACTACTGCCAGTTTACAATATGAATGATAATATCTTGCTAGAAATGTAAATCAACTTATAAATCAAGCTGCAACAATTCATAAGAGTTTCCTTTACTAAATAAATGAAGCTTAGATCGGAAAAGGCACTAAACAGACCAACCTCGAATGCTGGTTTATGACAGTCCAGATTTCCTTGTGCACGAACAACAGCCCTGTACTTCACAATTCCACTCACAACTTGCTCAAAACTTCATCAAATCTCATGAGACGAAATGCCTAATGATCCTAGTATGATGGCGATTCAATTAGAACATTGAAAACTGATCAAACCTGCTATTTAATTTATGCACAAAAAACAAGGCAAGTACAGATGGTACGGCCCAGCAAGAGGGCGACTTTTCATTTAAAAATTGGAGACTTCTCTAAAAAAATTGTAACTTGGGACAAATGGGCGCCTAGCCTAGACAGAAGGAATGAAACAATACCCAGAAGCAATATTTTTGTATTTTCTCATTTACGAATAAAAACACAAATCTACTGTAGCTAAAATGCAATATTTGGAAATCTCTAATATGCAAAATCAAAAAATAATGAGCAACAATGCTGATTACAATGCACAATTCCCAATGAAACTCACAAAACTATACTAAATCACCACTAGTTGTTGTGTTGCAAGCAAGAAGCAATGCCCGAGCTAGGAGGCATTCATTCCCCGAAGTAATTCCAGAGCCAAATCGGCAGCATAACAATACTGTAGACAAAAGATAATCAATTCAGGATCAAAGTCTTCCTTTTATAATTTCCTATTGACTTCTCGAAACCCTAAACTTCTCTTCAAAGTCAAAACCCTAATCCCTTTCAAAAGATGGCGTCCCTTTTCTTCAAAGCTCAATATTGACCTTTTAAATAACTTCAACACTTAATAAATGCGCCCAAACTTTAAGGCTTGATTTGACCTTGGTAAATTATAAAATAATCTTTAATGAAGGCGCCACCCTCAAAAGACCACTTTTCAAAACAACATGAAGTCAATAGACTAGGCCAAGGGGGTCAACGTTAAAATATAACATTAAAATGTGACTTTTTAATTAAATAGCTCAACTTATCTCTCCACCTGTGCCCCGAAGCCATAAATGAGCAAGCCAACTGATCAAACTGAAGTAGGAAGTCAACCATGCCAAAACCAACTGTAAAACTGCTAGAAATAGAACTTACTAAAAATAGTAAATTCCTGAAGATGCTCAGAATGCCAAGAAGAACATACCATTGCGAAGCTCTCTGAAAACCCAGAAAGAATCCGCTATTGAAACAATCAGCTCAAAGCTGACATCGCTAAACCCTAGTTTGCAACCAGGCCAACTATGGGTCTCCGGAATAGGCCAACGGTCACTGAAAAGATCAGGCTTGAGACAGGGACATTACACATTTCCCTCCATTTCAAGCATTAATGGTATTATTCATTTTGTAAGGTTTAGAGGATCACTTGAGTTGTCCTTTCATTTTTCTCCATGAATGATTGGTTTTTTTCTTTCATTTTGTTCCATGAATGTCCCCAATTCATTTCTTAGTTGTTCCCTCATCTTGTTTTTTCAATTAGGGTTTTCTTTTTCTAGTTTTCCTTCTTTTCTTTCTAAATCCCTTTGATTCATTTGGATTAATTTCATAAACTATCCATCTAGATCCTTAGGATGGAAGGATCAAGGTTTTGATACCACTGTAATGTCCCCTATTGAGGGAGTACCTTTTTTTTCCCAAAATTAATAAATTCAATAATACAATTTATTTACAAGAGAATTATTTCACTAAATTACACAATATCAATTGAATTTATGAAAATAACCATCAAACAAAATGATAATGTAACATGCACACTATTGCCAACCATATTAGGAGCTTGATGGGAAAATCACAATGGGGCTTTGGGAGACTGTCCTCCCCAACCAAGCCCAATAGTTTCAAACAACCAACCAATTCAATCCAACCCCTTGGCCCAAAGGAGATCCAACTAAATGGGTGGTCTACTTAATTAAGGGAACTCGTACTCCTACACCTCCCTATTATATTTCCTTGTCAATTCCTAATATGATTGCTATATAAAAATCAAATGAATAATTATTAATCCTAATATTCTTGATGAATTATCAAGTTAATTAAATAAATAAATATTCTCTTTACCAAATTAAAAAACTAATAAATATTGGATTCAAATATGTGGTAAACCAACTACTATAGAAATATAAAGTTTGATGTATCTTGTTGCCTTATAATTTAAATTTCCATTTCTTTATAATTCTAATTTCTTATTGCATTCTTATCTAGATTATATTTCCCTTAAATTATCCTTTTTTATTCCTCTTCCATTTGCAATGTTTCTTCTTTTATATCTTGTGGTGGGGAAGAGTTACATCATTTCATCAACACCTTTTCCTTGGTGAGGGACACACTCCTCCATATCCCATTATTTTCCTTAAAGTCATTTTAATAATATCAATCATGTCCCTTTTTAGAATCACCACCCATATCAAATGTTAATTAATTGTTTTATATTTTCCAATAATCCTCTTTTATTAATTCCCATCAATGCCACCTTAATATTTATATAGCTAGCTATTAATTGGTTTTGGGTATGCTACAATTAATATTTGGTTAGTGATTCATATTCTTTGGTCAGTAATTTATGGTGTCATCTCCTTGGTCAATGATTCATAGGGGAGCCTGAAACATACTCTCACACAAAACCACTAAGTGGTCTTACATAAAGCCATGTGACTATTTCCATGAGCTTATGAAACCATTCTCCTCATATTTACCTTTTGGTACTAAGTTTTCCTAATATTAATTTTTTTCTCAATGTGCAACCCACATTAAATATTTATCACAATTTTACATGCAATACATAAATTTTCCCCAAGAATGCTAACCCCATGTGATGCACGGATCCCTAGATACCCTAGGTGCACCATAAATAATAAAATATTATATATAACATTATGCAAGGTGGATAAATATTTTCCAAACATTCTCCTACTTGTTGTATACATTGCATAAGGGGTAAAAAACCAAACACAAACATGGACAAGGGAACAATACTTATAGCTACATATACCATCAAGGAATCAAAGTGCTCCATTCCTCCATCAAGATACCTATAACAAGAATCAAGGTGACCACCATCTCAAACATGAATACTCTCATCCTCCATCATCCCAATGCACAAAGATAAGATCCATCCAAAGAGATGTCACACTATCTATCACAAAGAAGCATAACTCCTACCTCTAATTGATATCCCAAAACATAAGCACTAAATCCAAAGGTAATAAATATGTATCAATACCTATCAAGATAAACTCACAATACATAAAATAGAATCCACAATGAATTCTAACATATCCAACTATCCATACATCAAAGGTATACAAATCATAAAAATTGAACTTCATTCCATCAACATATACAACCTATAACATGAAATCACAAGCTCCAAGTGTCAAACATGTCAATAAAGAACATATGCGTGTAGGAACTCCCAAAATTTCAAATCTAAAAATGATCAAGGCATCCAAAGATCCACCAATAGAATCACATAAATAGTGTAATAAACATCATGTAGTACCAAGGAACATCCAAAAAGATATGAAAATCTTGCAAACTAATATGTTGCAATACATCTCTCACCACAATTCTCCATAGCTCTCTCAATTTCTTCACACAAAACAAAAAAAGAGATAAATAAACCCACATATCATCAACAAAAATGAACAACACATGACACAAACATAGTGATCATCATAGCTCCACACAAGACCTCAAATCCAATGTCATGTGAAAAAAAAATCCAGTAAGAAGAACAAGACCAAAGAGAGAACCTACATATCAAAACATGTAGCATGTCATTCTACACACACCTCTAAATTTCAAGTTGTTATAAGTATGATCTCATCCATAAACCCTAAAGAGAATAGAAATTGTAACCAATATGTATACATCTCAAACCAAAGGAAGCTCAAATCAAATCCATTCCCAAACCAAGGGAATAATCCCAATAATGTATCCTAAACTCAACATCAGTGAATAATATTACATTGCATAACAAGATAAGTATGCCAACACTCCTCAAATGAACCCTCCAGAACTAGAACCATATCTCAACATCAATATGCATGACAAGAAAAGCATAGAACATAATGCATCTAAAATAATCATGGGGAATACCTCTTAGATGATTATCTTCCAAGTAGACAAAGAGTGGGGAATGAGAATTCTCCTCCAAGATATCCAATTCATCATGAATCATCCAAGAAAATTATCCTTATAGGTCCACATTGAACACACATCCAACTACGGTGTAGGCTCCTTGGACTTCTAGCTGAAACCTCATCAATGAGTATCTATCTCAATAAATTTCTCTAATCCCAAGAAATATTTTAGCCTCACCTATGTCTCCAAGTATCTATGAGCTCCTATAATTTATCAATCCATTCCAAGCTTAAAAAGTAACATATCACCATCATGAAACTCTCGAGCAAATGATCAATGTACTCAATATGAAGAGAACCAACAAGATTAATGTCAAAGCTCTAATCTCCAGAATTATGAACAAAACCATGACATCATGATCTCACATATCCTCAACAGAAGATCACATGCTCCAATGAACATATAATGCTCATAAGAAACATGTATCAGGCCAAAAATTTAATCAATAATCAAGAGTACATCATGACATAAGAATATAACCATCCTATCAAATAAGTATCACATGTTAAATGACAAATCATGACACCTCAACCAAAGACTAAAGATTCCTCCATGGATAACCCATGTGTCAATATTTTTGAACCACATGAAGATAACCATGTCCCATTAATGAAACCCAAGATGTCAAATAACCTTCATTGCATATAAGAAACATAATCCAAGAGTTCACCCATGACACCAATAAACATTACAAAATATCATCCATCACCAAGTGATGAATCCACATCATTGCCAAAAGTTCCCACTGAACCATGATACTGAGCTCTCCATGGCATCATGATAACCATTCTCCAAATGAAGATCCTCAATGGCCCCAACACAATCAAGTAAATCAACACCAAGAGATCCCAAATGTAATATTCAAACCATAATCTCTAAAACCAAGAAGATGCAATGCCGCCAAATCATCACTATCACAATCTCCCACTTAATCATGTAATCAATCTATCCATGACATCATGATAAAAACATCACCAATGAAGATCAACCAAAGTCCCTTACACAATCAAAGAACTCAATTGCAACACTAGGATCTCCCAAAAGACAAAGTGAAACCATGATTGTCAAACCAAGAAGATACACCACCACAAACAAATAGGAATCAATCCAACACCACCAATAATGCACTGGCATAAGCAATCATGTCATGTCAAATTCCCAAAGGGCCTATAAGGAACATTCATGGCATGACATGATCACACAAAATGTGCCAGTAACAAACTCCCAATGTGTCACACATATCCACATCATATAGTCAACTCACACATATCCGCATCATATAGTCAACAAGCATAGGTACCATATCATGATGGTAGCTGGTAATACCATAAAAACCTTAACATGATAATAAAACTAGAAAAAAAGGTGACTAAACCAAGCCAAAAATTTAATCTGCATCAACATTGAAGCATATATTGGTATAGACAACCCACATACAAGTCATATATACATGTTAGTATAGATAACCTACAATACTGCACAAATTTTAGATCCAACAATGCAACATACAAATCTAATAATATACATAATATTATCAAATGAGGGTAATCAGATATGTGCATGTGAGTATATGACTCAAAAACCAAATCACCAAGATCCAAAGATTCATAAGCTCACAAGAGTACCAGAATCAATAGGACCATAAACAACTCATATGGAAATAATAGAAAATAAATCATGTCGAAACATCTCCAAACTTGAATCACTATGTAGTCATTTGAACAAGCTTTCCATCAACTATAAGAAGTCTAAAAATAACATTTGAATTCCAATAATCATTTCTTTTCCAAATAACAAAATATAGAAAAACCACTAATACCAGAGTGAAGTACTTGAAACAACCTTTCAAAAATTATAAGAAGTTGGAAATCTAACACTCTAGGATGAATTTATGCCCCTTGGATAAACATGTATACAATTTGGCTAGTACAGTTGAGAAAAGGTGGCCATATGTGACCCACTAGTGGTGGCAACAACACTTAGGTAGCATTTCCTGCAAGGTGGTTGAACCTGATGAATAACTTAAATTAGTTTAAATGTTTGAAATTAAAAACCTATAGATTTTTATTGAACCCCGATGGGGGTCTTATGGTCAAGCCTCACCCAATTGAGGGCTAAGCATTATCGATCAAGGGCCAATAGTTACGGTTGATAGCCATGTACTGACATTGTTGATACTAGTGATAGGTTGCATGATAGTTGAGGGCCAACATACATGAATCAGGTTTGACACCCATGTATTTACATTGTCAATGCTGGTGATAGGTTGCACAATGGTCGAGGGGTCTATGGACCTCCCACTATAAAATTTTTATTTTATTGTTTTAAATTGTTGCATAGGAATATTTTTATTAAACCACAAATATATATATATATGGTGGACAGTGAAAAAGTATCCCTTTTTCCTTGCTTGATTTGGGAATAATTAATGATAAATTGGACTTAATTTCGCATTGATCTAGTGTTGTAAAGTGTTTTACACATCCACATTAGGTCTTGGACCCTTGCAAATTGAATAAAATGCATGTCTTGTAAGGTTGTTGTAAAGTGTTATAAATCACTTTCACATTTAAGACTAAGGGTCCTCCTCCCCCCCCACTTTTGAATTAAATATTATTTTAATTCAAAAGTTAGCTTTTCCCTCTTCTTCTATAATTAAATAATTATTTTGATTATTTAATTATTCATTAGCCTTTTCTCTCTATAATTAAGTAAATGTTATATTTATTTAATTATTTATCCTTTCTTCATCTCCCTAGTTAAATAATTATTTTTAATTATTTAATTATATAATTTGTTCTCACCTTTCTTTGTAAATAAATAAAATTAATATTTTATTTATTTCTTTTATTTTGGCCACCTAAATTAAATAATCTTTATTATTTAATTTCTCTTATCACCTATTTTTCTATGCCAATCTTATCTTCCATCTCAAGTCTTCATCTATCCATGTCTCAATTAACCTCAACCCTTGATTAAATTATTTTCTAATTTAATCTTAGCCCTTGATCATGATCCTTATTCTATCCATTCACTTAACTCTCCTCTATGAAATGAGACCTTTAACCCTAATTCATAATTCAATCACCATTCATCTTTCATTCTCCATCACAAGTCAAGCAAGCTAGGGCTTTAGCATTCTAAGTCATCAAGATACCTTTCTAAGGCATTCAAGAGCAAGATTCTTTGTCCATTGTTGTAGCAATCCAAGATCCATCATCATGGAAATTTTATAATTGCATTGTTTCATGTTTCATGCTTCATTACTTTATTTCATCATTTTGGTTTAATTACCTAAACGGGGTTTGACCAAGGAAACCAGGTCCCTAACTGTCATTTTCTTTCTCTCTTCCTTTGTGTGATTACAGATATAGGTGCTTGGATGGTTTGGGCATGATTAAAGAATAGGTTTCAAACTTGTTGAAGTCATCTCCCTATTGGAAAGGTCAAAATATTCACAAAAAGTCACTTTCAAGCCCAAATTTGGCAGTTTCAGAACCGGACACCTAGAGGAACAAAAAGTGCAAACCGAGGGCTCCCATTCCCCCTTTCGAATTTTCAAAAAAGCCAAAGTAGAATAAGTCACCAACAATGGTGAATTAGTCCCACTGTACCAATTTTTTAGAATTTTTTCTAGATTTGGATACCCATTTGGTTGAAACATGTTTTCGAGCAGTTTTCCAAATCTGGGACTAAGTCGCCAACTTGGTGTAAGTGTCCTAGTTGGCCAGAAAATTAGATTTTCTAGAATTTCAGAGATATTTTCAGTCTTCATTCTAGCCTCTATCAGTTTCCAGGTGCACTCTTTCTATTTGTCCTCTTTATGTTGTTTTATGTTGCATTTAATCTATCCTTTTTGCATATCACAGTGTGTTTTCAAACACTTTACATTTCATTAGTTTCCATTCATTAATCAATAGCTTTTATCAGTTTATTGCATTTAGGACATTACACTTAGGCATATTTCATTATTTTGGAGTGGGGACATTGCAATTTTTGGCATACCTCTCTCCTTTTAGCTGAAAACCCCTAGAAGTGTTAGAGAGCCTTGTGATGCCAAAATATTTGTCCACACACACACATATATAATAATTTTTCATTTTTCAAAATAAATTGTGTGGTCATATGATAGGGGCTAGGAGGGGAAACAATGTATATTTCCAATAACCAAAATATGTTGAATTTTATGTTAATATTTATCTCTCAAGCCTCCTAAATTCAATGGTGAGGTATGTTTTGTCCCAAGGGGTCATCTGAAACACTTCCCCTACAAAATCCTCATGGTGAGCACTAAGAAAAAATAAATCTAACAAAGATTCATAAATCTAGATTTGCAAAAATGATCACAAATCTACAACCTCAAAACTCCAAATCTACAAAAATAACCTACACAAAACCCTCATGCCTTGCAATGTCTTCATTCTTTCGCTACAAGCCTTGGATTCAACTACACACCATATATGCTCCAACAAAGGTTATACAAACCACAACAATGGATCTGATACCAAATGAAAGGAAATATGCATCCACCCAAGATAATTTCCACATAACCCAAATAGAGAATTATATGCCAACAAGTATTCAAAATAAATATGCAAAAGAATAGACAACATGCCATCAAAATATGACACAAGATATACCCTGTGAAAATCATCAAGAGAGAAAAATACAGCCTCCAAAATATCCATTAGGGTATGTGCACCAAGATGTGATACAAAAGGGGGTCTTAAGATGCCACTTTTTAAAAAAAATTAGAAAATTTTGATATTTGACAAGAAAATGAAGATAATTACACTCAAAATTTGAAGATGCAATAAGAACAAGAGTTGTAGTGCTCTGAATCTACTTTCTAAACTACTGATTTTTTACAAATGGTGAAGATTAAGGGTTTCAAAAAGGGGGAGCACACAAAGTGTTTTTCTCCAGTGTTAGATAGTTTTTGCTTTCATTTACACATTTTGTAAATAGTTTTCGACATCTTATATGTCATTAGCGCAAATGTAATTGCATGTAAAAACAGAGATGTTTTCCCAAAAAGATGAACACTTTTTACTAAGTCAAATTTAGGTGAGATTTTTGTAAATTAACTCACCTAACTTTCCTA
>VDFB02340685.1:0-20920 GCA_007258455.2 Sequoia sempervirens | reverse complement strand
CGGATGCAGAACTAGAATGTGGGTTGAACTTGGGGATGTTGGTCATTTCTGGGTTTAGTTTTTGTTTTGGCTCTGGTTTCGGTTCCGATTGCTTGGTCAATTGGTCGAGTTTTGGTTTTTGCACACTTGCTTTCTTGCGAGGTCGGAGCCAGTACGGTGCGAAGAATTTAAAGTTAACGAATAGTCTTGTGTTTTGTCTTCGTTCTGACTTCGGTCCTGGTTCAAATTTCATTTTGGTTCCCATCCCACCGGCATTAAAGGTAAGTCTTGTTCCTAGTTCTGATTTGATTCTTCCTCCACCAGAGTTAAGTTTTGTTAAGTATGAGAAAGGGGAAGGTATGAAAGGTAAGATGAAGAATGATATTTTCTATGCTTTTAGAGGACTGATGAGGATGTTGTTTTGCATGGTGTTGGGAACAACAGATGCTACTTCTTAGGGGAGTCAACCTACATAAAGTTCTACACAGAGAGGAAAACCTAAGGGGGGAAGAAGCCATGAGTCTTAATGACAGACGAGACGTCTACTGGAAAAAGTAGATTGACATTAATGACAATGCTTCAGAACAATCAAGGCAACTCTGCAAAGGAGTCTCGAGGTCAAGGATGAGGGCTGTGAGTTAATGATGGTGGTTGTAACAATCTTGTAGTGTTGCAGGGGACCATACCTGTGGGAGATCCTTCACTAACATGGACAGGGTGCACGCATTTAATGCACCTTTGACTTTGTTTCGAACTCTTCTAGGGCTGACTTCTTCCATGACTGACTGATTGTAAACCCTAAATTGTGCCGACGCATCTGATGGGTTTTATAAAGATGACATTTCACCTCTTTTAAAAGGGGGGGTTAGATGGGTTTGAAAAAAAAAGTTAAGAAGGGTGAAGAAGATTCAAAAGGTAGTAGATAAAAGGTCAGAAATAAGCAAGTTAGGGTTCTTGAAGGAAGTTAGACATTTTTTTACAGTTCGACAGGAGGAGGAGATGATATATCTTCTTAATTTTCTTAGCATAGATGAAAATAATTTGAAGACATGGGTTTTATGTACACTGGTGATCTTGCCAGATTTGTAAATGTTGCTTATCTATTTCATTAACAGTAGAAGTAGCTAGATTTAAACCTTCTTATATTATGCTCTAAAATGGTATTCATTTTGGGTTAATCATTTGATTTGAAAAGCTTTCAAGGAATGAAATTTTATCTTATGTTTTGTTTGAATGATGATTTTCAATCTACTGTTAAAGTTTTGCACTGTGTATGAATGAAACTTTGTATCAATTACAAGTTAATTTTATTCTGTAGTTCTAGTTTAGGAATTCCTTGGAAGGAAACAAGTGTGATTAGTTGAATGAATCAACATTCTTTTCAGTTTGAAGATTTTGATCTAAATATTTTTCTATTTTCTTTAAAACCACTAGTTAAAGTAGGTTTAGGTAGATGTTTTGATCTTGCAACAATCCAGAAGATCAAAACTAGTAGGCCTCTTGAACATTACAGCCATATTAACCACTTTAGGTAAAACAACAACATTGTGAACCAACATTAAGACCTTGGGAGGTGATTAGTTTAATTCTTGATTGTCCTTTTTAGGAGAGGTGAGATACTTTTTCTTTTATCTTACCTACATGGTCAATTTGGCACCATCAATGGCCACACCACCTAAAACCTAAACAAATCACAACAATAGATACCAACACAAAATATGCAAGATGAAAAAATAAATCACTTTTAATTATTTTCAAAAATGAAATTACAAATTCAAAACTTACATGCTACAACCTCATGGACTTGATTCATCACAACAAAATCAACTCTAAAAACAAAATATATTATTTGGAGCCACAATCTGCACTAATGGAGCCACCTTCTACAATCCCCACTTAACCCTTTTATTTTACCCAATAACCGCCCTAGAATGTTCTAGAAAGCATACTTTTCCCTTTCTTTTGGCATCAAAAGTCCCACCGTTTAATTTTTTTCCTAGGAAGATATTTTAATGAGATTCACTTTTTAGTGGGGAAGCTTCTCAAGGACATAACATTTGATCCGACCATCAGATTTTCATTTGTAATATATCGTTGGAAATCTTGTGAAGAGATCTACAACTATCTTTTGCTAAATTTGAAAGTTGAGAGATTTTACACCCTATTTCGGGGCTTCAAAGGGCCTCAATTTTCAGTTTTAAACTTCATTAAAGAAATTCCTCGGGCTGGAAATTTAATATCTTCCAAATGGTAAAGGATTTTGAGATGATTCTTTCACCAAAAATCTTATTTTTCAATTTCACTCATTGTGGTCAATTTTTGTATCCATACGACTCGAATAGGCAACTTACTAAAAATAGCAAGTGACTATTTTTGGTTGTTTCAAACTTCTTGCTATCCCGAAGATTGCATGAGTCGCCATGGGCCCCAAGACAACTAAGGAAACTACAAACAAATGAAAATAAAATATTTTTGGGTGATGTAAGATTTCCCTTACACCACTGGATGCTTCTGCATTGGTTACCAAATTGAATCAATTGTTTTTCTTCTTGCCTTAATAATTTCAAAAAATATCATAAGTAAGTTGACTAACTAATGAAGGAATAGCTAATTGAGCATAAACATTTGTAATAAACTAGTGAAATTGTCTGAGAAGACAATTTTTAAGAATAATATGAATTAGTCTAAGAGATTCAAGCTTTACTCCTAAACCATGTAATTGACTATTGAGTGCATCAAACTTTTAAATAAAATCATTCATAGTTTTGAAACATTTATACCTCAAATCTTATAGTTGATCTTGAATTTGTATCTTCCTTGACTTGTTTGAACTATCATAGATAGTTTTGAGAATCTTCCATTATTCATATGATTTCACACAATTCCCTTTATCAACATAGAGTTTTGGAGACATGAAAATTCCTATGAGACCAAGAGCTTCTTCATTTTGAGTCTTCCACTTTCATTGAGCATCCTTTGATGCTAACAAATCCAATTGTGACTTTGAATTCATTGCAACATCTAAGAGATGTTTGAATCAAAATATGAATGAAATATGTGTTATCCATGAGTGACAATTAAAAGAATTTAATTTAATTTCCAAAATTAGAGTAGACATGACTACAAAATGATAAAATATTATTTCACAACTATAGAAAAGAAATAACAGTCTTTTAAGTGAATATTTTATGATAAAATTAATATTGTTAAAAAAATTTAAAACTCAATCATGAATAAAATATTAATCCCTTTAGATTCAAAACTTCCTAAGGTTTAAAAATTGAAATATTAAATTTATTTAAAAAATAAAACAATTATATAAAAAAACAACTAATATTTTGTATAAAACAATTATAATAGATGGAACTTAAAATTAATACTTTTAAATAATTTAGGAAAGTAAAATTTTATACTATTTTATAAAAAATTATTATTACTTTTTATTACTAATATTTTATATTATTAATATTTGAATATTCTTTATTATACTTTTAAAATAAACTATAAAGCAAAATTAAAAGAGGGAAAGCTTTAATTATTTTTAAAAAAATTGACGTTTTAACGCAGGTGGGAGTAGTTGGATTTTAGGTTATAAAGGTTTAGATTGAGGCATGCACGTAGAGGGTGGCGGCGCCCAAGGAGAAGCGTGCATGAAGAGGGCGACAGTGCCCAAGGAGAAGCCGTAGGAGATCTACACATTGTTGTATTTTTTAAATAATTGTTGATAAATTTATTTTTAAAATTATATTTGAAAAAAAAAATGACTTATTATTTCAAGAAACTACTTGGGTTAGGAAAAAAAAAAACAGTTATTTTACATCAAATGTAATTTTTTTGCACATATTATCTTCACACCTGCTGAAATCTTTTAAACGATGTTAAATTGCAAAATTAGTGAAAAAATGGATATTATTTAAAATCTAAACTAAAATCACAAAAATATCCTAGAAGCTTTGGCTTCTTGCGCAATAAAATTAGCAAAGTTAAAAAATATTATTAAATTATTAAAAAATTGAATTTTAAGTAAAGCAAATCTCTACTCCTCTTCTCTATGAGTGTGCCTCCAAGGTGATTTATCCAAAGAAAGATGATAAACCTTCAACAATGTAACTCAAACAAAGATTAGTAAAACCACTTTTGCTACCATGAAATAAATAATTAAATCAAATAAATGAAAGTACTAACCCAAGAGTTATTGTTTGAAGGAAAACATTACCATCCAAGATGAAAATTGAGAGCAAGCACACCAAATATTCAAGAGGACACACAATATTTTATAAGGGGTGAAAACAAAGAAAAAACCTCATATATTATGAATATGACATAATATCTAAAGAGGATTATAATTAGAGAGATTAAGAGAGCTTAAGCATGTAATGTTTCTAATAAACAAAGATAGAAGCATCTCGATAAATATAGGTGAGAAAGGAGTTGCATAAGTAAGTCTCATTTCTATGCATGTGCCACCTTTCATCCTATGTGTGTGCAAGGTGTCAAAATCCTCATAAGAAGGAAGTAACGCATAAGCCTTAATATTCCTCCAAAGAAAGGTCATAAAATGAGTCATCTTCACATGTGTGTGGATACTCATATGAGACAAAATACTTATAGGGATTCCTTTAGAATACTACTACAAGTATTTAAATAATATAAATAATAAATAATATTCACCTAAGTAAAGATTAATTTCTAACAACTTGTTTGTGGACTTTGGTATAATCTACAATGCTCTAATTTAACATCATTTTATAATTGAACCAAAAGTATATATTGTACACTTTATTTAGTGTTATTTTTAATTTTACATCTCATATGATTTACATCACATGACCAAAATTATATGGATGCATTTTGTACGTGTGGGTACATTCCTTGCTCACTTCCAATGAAATGTAACTTATAATATATAATGTATAGGTTTTTGTGTCTTTAATTCCTTGATTTTCTCTTCCAAAGAGGGAAGGGTATAAAGTGAACCCAACCATACATTCAAATTTGCATCTACCCAACAATTAGTAGATCTTGAAGTGGTCAAGAATGTAACCCATAGTACAAGTAGCACTAACAATGAGAATCAATATAGTTGAAACATACTAGGGGTTCAACTTAATTCTAGGCTTGTTCTTAGTTAGTTTAGTTGCTATCATTTTAATTGTGTATCATATTTGATTTCAATTTATTATTATCTAATTAAATTTATTATATTTTTAATTCTCCTAGAGCTTCCTTAGACAATTATTCTCCTATCTTGAACTTATACAATCTATTTTAATAATTATTTGGCTAAAACCTTTTATAATACCAACATTATATTCTTAGGATTGGTTTGACATTTTTATTGGCACTTAATAGGGATCATGAAGTACACTTTCTTATAGCTTCAAATACCCTTATAAAGAACTGCCTGATTTGCATATTTATTTGATCAAGTCATAGGCCTTCTATTATTTAATGAACACATAAGATGGAGAAAAAAAATACACATAAAAGTATTTTCATATGCCCTTTGTACTTCCTACTCTATCCTATTTGATGAAATATTAATCTTATGAATCATATTAATAATTTGAATTGTCTTGGAGCTAGGTGAGGAAGGTTATATAGGGATTTTCTCATCTACCTAAATATAATTATTACTTTTATATTTCACTTGTGGAAATTCATAGTTTCTTCCTATCAATGTATTCTTAAAATGGATGAATCAAATATAATACTATTTTCTTTACTTCCTATGGAAACATTGTTAAATAGAAATCTTGTAAAACATTATAGATATAAATTTCAAGGGATTGCTTAAGACTACTCACTAATCTAGAATTTTAGTTTTTAGAGTTAACAATCTACTAGTTTCCATGATTTATCAAATTCAAATGAGCATATCATTACACTATGATAAACCCTAATAACTATTTGTAAATAGAAACAATCATTAAATTATAGATATTTAGGAATAGAAAACATAGACAAAAACACCTAGATATAGTCTATCTAGATAGATCTACATAAATTTCTAATAGATCTATGATTTTCAATAAAACATATGACTTGATTCTATATTATTTACTTATTTCTAGTGCAACCCTATCGTACTTAGTATGAGCCTATCCAACAAGCTAGATTTTCTAGAAGTTCCACAAAAACCCAATTTTATAGTAAAATATAAGTTTAGAGTAATTTCACATGCACAAGTATAGAAAATCATATACAAACATGTAAATAGTCTATATGATGATGTAGATCTAATTTTTTATTACCTTTAGAAATTAAAGTGTACTTTAATAATTTTTCTTCTTATAATTATGTATGATTTCCCACATGAATTAATAGCATATTGAATGTTTTTAAATATGATGATATAACTTGTCATATAAACCTATGCTAAGTTGGTTCATAATTGCTTGTAGAAAGGAGTGGGAAAGTTAGGTTTAGAATCAATTATTAGTGGGGCCGTACCCACAATGGAAGAATTTAGTTTGAGCAACGCATAGTGAAGAGCATAAAAGAGGGGGAGAGGGCCCAATAGTCGTGCGGGGTCCAATAGTCGTGCACCCAATCGTACATATAATACCCAATAGTCATTTATATAATGTCTAGTAGTTGTGAATTGACTACCCATAATTAAACAAAATGTATGCTTTTGATCTAAAAAACAACCAATCATGTGATACCACATCAGCGCTCAACTACTCATGATGTAATGCACGAGAATTGGTCTCACTATTTTTTGGGGCCTTTTTGGACACCTTGACAAAAATGCTGATGTGGCATCATATTTGATGATGTGGCCCTGAAACCTTAGTTATAAGCAGAGAACTTGCCAAGTAAGCTGCTGTAAAAAATTAGGAGTGATTTGAAATTTGACGTGTAGGATAATTAAGCCGAAGTTAAGTGCACGACCTCTGGGCCCTCTCCCTAAAGCGTAACAATTTGAAGAACCTACACATTCCATACACCATTATGGACTGTAATAATTAAAGCAAGAAACGCGATAAGAAAGGACCAACTGAGATTTGGCCAAAGGGAGGAAGAACTGATAATCGAAGGTCTCCAATACTAATCATATTAATTAAAAAAGATCAAATTGTACGCTTCACGGTATTACCCTCGAACCTATTGAGTATGATGGTGTTAAGGAATATCTCTTTATTTTAAGTGCATACACATTTATATCATTTTCTTAGGGAACAATATAAGAATAGTTTAAAGTATATAAAAAATTTAAAATATTTTTATGTGAATTATAATTTATATATATGTTGTTTTTTAATTGAAATGTTTATCAAATCTTTTTATAAGTTAGTATGTCAAGATATCATTTAGTATCAAGTCTTTTTTTGAAATTTTAGGAATTTGTGAAATTTTAGGAATTTGATCTCCTTGAAATGAATTCTTGTGTTCAAATTATCAAACTCATAATGTCAAAATTTTCATTTTTTAATACATGTTCAGGGGTCATGATTTCAAGAAAGATTATTCTAAGAAGAAGCCTTGACCTATAATTACCATGAGTATAAATTTTATGAAGAGATAGATTCCCAATAAAGAATTCAATATTTAGAGGATCATATTAATAAAATTGTTCAAGAGAAGTTTCCAATCAAAATTATCATTGTCTTTTAGGTTATGATGCATCCCCAAGTTTCTACACAATGACCAATTGAATTAGGAGCAACTCAAGGTAATTGTATCTATGAGATAGTTCTCTAATTACTCAACCCAAATTACTCCACTCAACATGAGTTAAAATGTTTCAACGAACAATAAATTAACACATAGAATTTGTAGTTACAAGCAACTCACTATTAGCAATACAAACTTCAACAAGGTACTTCATATTCCTAAATATGCCAAATTATATTATTTGTATGTCACATAAGATATATGAAGAAAAAATGTCAAATTTTAGCCCAAAAAATGGGTAATCAAGAATATGAATAATAACTACAAGGTTGTAGTGTTCAATTAGTGTGAAAGAATATATCAGATATATAAGCTAGGGAAATTCAATTCATTGTGTAAAATATCAAATCATATAACTATGGTTGTGAAGATTTAAGATATCTAATCTCTCTAGCATCATGGGTTGGGAGTGAGACACACCACTTAGGATCTATATAAAATATGAGAAATCATTTAATATTTGATCAATAATAGGGATGCTTGTGGAAAAATATTTATATTCAAACTATTCTAGAGAACAATATAAAGAACAACTTAGGGTACATATAAAAAAAATTCTTAATAATATTTTTAATGTGATTTGTAATTTACATACATGTACTTTAATTGAGATACTTCTAATATCTTTTTACAAGTGTTTCAAAATATCATTTAGTTTCAAATTTCTTTGTGAAATTTTAGGAATTTGACCTCCTTGAAATAAAATCTTCTCACCAAATCATCAAAGACTCATAAATTTAAATGTCCATATTTATATCCATATTTAGAGGTCATGATTTCAAAAAATATTCTAAGAAGTAGCCTTAACCTATAATTACCATAAGTATCAATTTTATGAAGAGAAATATTTATTAAGAATTCAATATTTAGAGAACAATATAAGAACTTTATACATAATAAGTTAGATACTAAAGTGAATACATAACATATAGTAAGTAAGTTTCATATGAAGAACTTATTTTGTTATATGTACATAGAGCATTATACATACATAAAACCTAATAATAAATGATGTGGCAACTTTAAATAAACTTTTTACATACATACAACCTAATAATAAATGTTGTAGCAACTTAAAATAAACTTTTCACATACATACCACATTATAATAAATGATGTGATTAATTGCTAGAACTATCTCATGGATATAATTACTTTGTATTGCACCTAATTCAACTAGCCACTATGTATAAACTTGGGGATGAATTATAATGAAAAAGAAAATGATAAATACATGACAAGATGTAGAAACATGACCACCTCAACTTGCATCCTTCATACACCTATAGACATACTTCTAATCTGATGTACCTTGTTGTATGTAGGGTATGGCACGACACCTTGGTCATCAAATGCTTTTCAAATTTGTAAAAAGATGAATGTTCAAAATTGTGAATGTTCAAAATTGCATTGTAAGGGTCATGAGTTTATGAGTCAATCACAAAATTTCATGGAAAAATGATGTGAAGTATATTCAAGGTCATATGAGGTCCTATTTGAATGTATTTAAAATCATGAATAAGTCTTAAGTAGTCACATAGTTGAATTTTCAAAATATTGCTAAAAAGGTGGGAAAGTTGTCAAAATGTAATTATGCAAAAAGAGAGCATAAATTAGGAATATTAAGAGTCAAGGGTAGTTAGAGGTTTCAACTATTAGGAAGGAAGTTATTGAAGAAGAATCATCTTTAAAGGCATTGTAAGGCATGGGAGAAGAGAGGATTGTATTCTTGTATTCAAAACTTTGAAATTATGAAACAATACGCAAATTATGTGTTTTCTTCTTTACCCGATCTGTCTGAGACTATATTGAAGTCCTAGAGATCCAATAACCTATTATTTCTTTGTAAGGTTGTGAATCATCATCATCTTAAGGTGCTTTGAAGTAGATTATTTTAGTTTAGAGGATTTTGAAACAATAATTGGGTAAACCCTCAAAACAGGGTTTGAGAGTCCTTTAGGGGAACAACGTCTCCATCCCATCGATGTATGCATGATAGGTCAATGGGATAGATTATAATTAGTGTCTTTTTGTGTGTTTGGTGTTTTTTTGTGGTGGAAGGACAATGAATAGCAAGAACACAAGGATATGATGCAGTTTTCAAGACAAAATTTGAGTTTTTCCCCTTGGAAATGAAGTGTGCAAATAGGGTAAAGAAGAGATGACACGTGTATGAATTTGGAGATGGTTTCAAGATTTATTATAGACCTAATTAAGCCTATTGCAGGTGGTCTTCAGTGGTTTTGAGGTTTGCAAATGTCTTCTTGAAGAAACTCTCACTGGTTTTTGTGCTTTTTAACCTAAAATCAAGGATTTAATGGATCAGTATGTTTCTAAGGTTTTCAATCATTAAAAATGTTAAAATCTTGAGTTTATAGGTGTTCTAATGACTTTTTGAGGCTTATTGATGCTTTGGTGGAATTTAGTGAACACTTCCTTTGCAAAATAGGCCTATTTTAGTAGCCTTTTGACTATGTATAGTGTAAGAATTTGGAGTTTCTTTAAACAGAGTATTGAAAGCTTTTACTATGTTGATTTGTACATTGAAATGTCTCTAAGCATGTATTTTTTTCTTGTTATTTGCACTTGGGTGAGGGATTTACCCAATTTAGGGCATGAAGTCCTATTGGTCAAACAATGCCTTGATTTCATGGATAGTGGAAATACGTATGTGCAGTGAAATGAGTGATCATAAATGCTTGAATCTTCTTTTATGGATGAAGTTAAAATTGTATTTATGCTTGAATGGTGTTTAAGTGAAGGAAGGATGATGGGTGTGTTGATTTGAGTAAAGAGTTATTAAAGGGCAAGGATGGTGTTTGATTGCAAGTCTGAGGAATAGAGGTATGGTTGTTTTGTATATGTCATGATAATCAGATGCATGGAGTTTTTGTAATTGGTAAGCATAATGTGTTGCCTTGGTGAATGAGTAATTTGGTGATTTCTTTATGTGCTATGATGTGGGATGTTGAGTTGAAAACTTGTTAAATTTTGTAGTGATGCTAATGAGCATGGTGAATGAATAGACTGTTTTCAAAGGTCATGATCTGAGTTTTGTTTTATTTTAATCAATTTGATAATAATGATGGCATGGAATATGGTTTTAGTGAAATGGAATACTGATTGGCTGTCTTGAAGTTTTTTTGAATTGAAGAATCAAAGGAAGTTGTATGAGAGTTTGATGAAAAGAATAGAGAATTTGATCTTCTCCTAATTCAATTTGAGTTTGATATACCCTAATGAATGAAGGTTGTTGATATGATGCTATGCATCATTTTAGTGGATGCCTCCTTGTCTGAACACTCCAAACCTATGCTTCACATCAACTCCACACTACACAACAGGTTCCAAATGGTTTTTTTTTTTTAATTTTCACATTATATATAATTCTAGCAATAAAAAATGATGTAAATCCATTTTGAATGCCACATTTGATTCTTCTAGGTTATTCTACCAAATCCCACGTCCAATTTGAATTAACATTAAATTATTAATTTAAAAATACATTTTATCACTGGTTATGGCTACTAAAAGTATCCAAAAATATCCCCCTCAATCTCCACGCTATATAAATGTCCATTTAAACAATTAAAAATTATCCTTTGTGCCTCTTGAACCATTTGCATGAAATAAATAATCAAATTTCCAATTATTGGTGTAAGAATGTCAACATGCAAGGCATCTTATTTAAATTCTTCTCCATGATTCATGTTGCCACTATCTTAAATGAATTTCAATTTCAAATTTGATTTCCCTTCAAAATCCAATTCCCCATATGTGGAAATTTTTAAAATTAAAATATAAAATTATATTCCCACATGGTAACTATAGTTGATCTCTTGGTATCAAAAAACTAATTACCAGACAATACAAATTATTAACTAGACCGACAAAAAAATTATTAAAAATAAAACAAAACACAATGAATTATAAGTTTTGTGATTGGTGCAAGATTTCCCTTGCAACTCTAGATGCTCCTACATCGAGTGATTTTATTCATGGGGATCTTCAAGAAAATATTTTCATGGAGCAATCAGAGATCAAATTTTGATAAGTTCATGATGTCCCTCTTGTGTACAATATAGAAAAGTATTTCTATGGACTTAAGTAAACCCTAGAGAATGGTATGAAAATATCCATAATTTATTCATTCACACATTTTTTTTAGTGTGAAGGTGATTATTATATCTATCTTATATTAGGTCATGTTCTCAAAGTTATATTGTATGATTATCACATGATCATCAATAAAGACTTTTCATCTCATTCAAGAACTCAAATGAAAACTTCTAACTCCATTTAAAAAAATGAAAAGAAAGAGGATAATAAAACATGCATCTCTAATGTATTATATGGTGTTGGATAAAAATAACTTGAGCAAGGAGTAGGATTTATTGATCTTGAAAAAATGAAAGTATTGGGAGTTATCTAGGACAAATAACATTACATAAAAAGCACTTGTAGACACCCTGGATGATGTAGGGCAGTCATTTATTCAGTCATCTTGATTATATGGGTGTGAGGAATCATATGTGATTTTGTTTGGGGCTAAAGCACTAGAGATGGGTATTGCATTAGACAATAGTTCCAAGCTTTGGATCTAAGGCCCCTAAATTACCTATTAAGGGGGTAGAATATCAATGTTGGTCCTTGGTGTATGTTAGGATAAGATGACATTAACCTTTTAATCCTATGTCATTTTTATGTCTCCATGTTCCCTGGAATGTGTTCTAGGGGACATGAGAGAAAACTATTAGATTTTGGCATGTTGTAATTATATTTTAAAGAGAGGATTTAGTTTTGGTAGAGGATACACATCAAAAGTCGATAAGGAATCTCTCTTAGGTTTCCATATTAGAATTTGGGAGGTCTTAGATGGGGTACCCAAGATTGGACAGGAAAAGGTGTTTGATGTTGTTCCATCAAGGAGCGAAAAGGTCATTGGAGCATTTGAAAAGGAAAGAGTTGGATAGGCTATGGGCTAGAAACCCATGTGGGAGTCTTGAAATTCCATTTAGTATTTTATTATTTCTTTTGGTTGTCCATGGAGACAGGCATGTGTTTTTGTAGGTGGTTTTGTGCCTCTTGTTTTGGTTTACCATTTATGGTTTTACCTCCCATAATTTCTATAAATTGGAGCTGTGAGATGGTAGTTTCATGTTGAGTTATTGAAGGTAATAGATTGATGTTAGGTTCATCATAGATCACTAGAGAATTGTATTATTGTTTACTCTCATTCTAAAATTAATAACATACTTTCCTTTTTTTCTCGTCTGGCATTTTTTTTGAAAGGGTTTTTCTATGTAAATATGGTGTCACATTTTGTTTGTTGATTTTTATATTATGATACATGTTGCAATAAAATGTTTGAGTTTAATTTTTAGATCTAGATTCACTTGCATAATTTCATATTATCTCCCTCACCTTGTTTTTCAAAGTTTGGAATCGAAGCTAATAGTTTTGTTGAGAAGGGACACCTTTCTCTGAAGTGTGGGAAGGTATTTTGGATATAGTGGGAGCTTTAGTCTTGTGGTATATTACATATTTTTGAAGAGAATTATTTACCATGGCTTCTACCTCCCACCAAGATATTGATAAATTCAATGGCACTGGCTACGAGATGTGAAAATTGAAGATGGAGGATCTCCTTGAAGATAGAGATTAGTGATTTCCAATTTCACAAGAGAGTACACTAGTTGTAGTGTCTAATGAAGACTAGAAAAGTTTAGAAAAGAAGGCATGAGGAACCATATGATTGTGTGTCATAAATTATTTACTTTTGAATTTCTCTATAGAAGACACTACATACAAGTTGTGGAAGAGGATAGGTGATATTTATCAAACTAAAAGTATGTCTGGCAAGTTATATCTCAAAAGATAGTTATATTCATTAAAAATGAAAGATGGTGATTCTATTGCAAGCCATTTAAATTCTTTTAATCTGATTATAATTTAGCTTATATCAATATATGTTAAATTATAAGATGAAGATAAATGTATCTTGTTTTTTTGTTCTTTTCCCAAATCTTGGGAAAATCTAATTGTTGCCATAAGTAGTGGTAATGCAGAGCCAAATATGGACAACATGATTTTTATACATTCATCAAAGGATATGAGGATAAGTTATATGGATGTTGGCTCCCAAGATGCCTTACATGTGCAAGGAAGGTCCAAAGAGAAAGGGCCTAAAGGAGATGAAAAGAAGGATAAGTCTAAAAGACATTGTAAGACCCCCAAAAAAAGAAAAGTGTTGGAATTGTGGAAACAAAGAGCATATGAAGAAGGAATATAAGAATAATAAAAAATATTTTTTTAATTCTCCCATGGAAAAGTCCTTCAATGATGATTCAAATGATTTTTTTATTTAAGCTAACTCTATTAGCAATTATCCTTGGCTTACTAATTCAGGTTTCTCCTACCACAAGACTCCTCACAAGGAGTCATTTACTTCTTAAAGAGCTTTAGATGGGGAGATGTTTTCCTTAGTGATAAAAACACTAAGAAGAGTGTTGGTAAGGGAAAGGTAAAGTTGTGTTTCAGTGATGGGAGGATTAAATCCCTTGATGATGTTTTACATATTCTAGGACTTGTGATAAATTTACTTTTAGTATCCAAGTTGAATGATTTTGCAATGCATGTGACATTTGACAAGTATGGTTGTAGGTTGACAAGAGGAAATTTGGTGATAACTAAAGGATCTTCTATAAGGACTTTGTTTAGGCTAAATGCCTATACTTTATGTAACTCTTCCAATGTAACTAGCATTGAAAATGCATGTATGTTGTGGCACCATAGATTGGGTCACATTGGTGAAAAGTTCTTAAGACTATTCTCACTAAAAGTAGATGGTTGATGATATTTTTTATTATTCTGTTGGAAAAATCATTTCTGTGAGCATTGTGTGTTTCGTAAATACATTAGATCTTCATTTCCTAATGGAACTTATAAGATATAAATATTATTAGAGATCATTCATTTAGATGTATTTGGACCAATGGATGTTGACTCTTTGGGTAAATCTTGATATTATGTCACTTTCATTGATAATGTTTTAAGATACACATGGATTTATTTTAGTGTTCTAAATCTGAAATTTTCACTAATTTTAAGGAATTTAAGGACTTAGTTGAGAAGCAATCATATTATGAGATAAAAAAATTTAAGATCTTACAATGGGGGTGAATATTTTTATAGGGAATTCTGAGTTATGTAAGCATGCAAGTATTGTTCGGAAAAAGACTACTCCCTATACTTTCCAAAAAAATGTGGTAGCATAAAGAATGAAATGAACCTTTATGGAAAGAGCTAGGACCATGTTTTTATTAGGGTAAATATAAGAAGGGTCCATACCCATTACAAATCAGTCATAAAGGAAAATGAAAAATAAATCTCACCAATGGTGAGGCAAGAAAAAATAGTAAAAAAATAAGTCTCCCAAATAGCAAGGAGAACAACGAGACCAACACTTATGGTAGGTTTGTTTCTATTGTGGTGCTCCCTTTTGGAATTTAAAAAGCCACATTAAAGAAGACTCAACAACTTACCATTGCCTCAAATTGGCTCATTTGAAAGGTTTTAAAAGAGTGTGGCTTGAGGGACACTCCCTTAATATCATAAATTTCCTCAAAGAAGTGCAACCTTCTAGCTGGTCTATTGAGAAAATTGTAATGGATTCCATTTCCATCCTTAAGTCCTTTGACACTTGCTTTATTTCTCATATCTATCATGAGGGTAATAGGGTTTTTGACCACTTTGCTAACCTAGGGATGTTAGGTTTGCCTAGTGGGGGTTCTTTTGATTTTCTCCCCTTCGATATTAAAAACATCATTTCTCATGAAATTCAGTAACCTTTTAATAATGGTTAACTTTATGAATTCTTTTGGAATCCTTTCATTGATGTCAAATTCATGATTCCCAAGGCCTATCACTAGATTATGTTCATGTGACTATTTTAGTTTATGATTATTTATTTTCATGTCAAGATGTTGCTTACATGGATTGTGGGTTTTTTATGGGCCATATCCTTCCATTTCTAATGGTTTATTTTGGCTATTATTTTGGTTATCCATCTGGCTTCTCTTTTGAGTTGGTTCATGTTGGCTCCCTTTTATCTTTTTTATTTTTTGAATATGGGGGGTGAACGAAGTCGGGTTGATCCTATGGAATTCCTACAAAGATACTAAAGAAAATAAATGGGTGTGGAGAATTATTATTGATGGAGGTGTTTCTCTCTATATTTACCATCTTCACGAGTTTGATCCACAAGTTTCCAAGGCATTCATAGCAAGTTGGAAGAATAGGTTCCTAGGCATGAATGGTGTCATGTTCGACATTTTTGAGGAGTTTATAGGTATGATTTCTGGTTTTTCCATTAATGGTAAGAAGTTTTATAGGGATAAGAGAGTTTCAAATGTTGCTCTTAATGTATTCTTTAAAGATAATGAAAGGGTTAAATTGGTGAGAACTTCCTGTGGTGGCTATGCCAGAAATTTTATTAAGGTCATATGGGTTTTTATGGCTGAAGCTATTATGAGGTATTTTACCCTTGATGGGTGGTTTAATATCTATTTTAGTATCATTTTATGCTTCTTAACCATTTTAGGCACATGAAGAGTATCTCTTTCTCATTTTATTTACTGACTTCACTAGAGAATGGTATAAAATATTATAGAAAAAACCATAGAGTGCTAATCCTTCATGAAGGATTGATAATTTTAACCATGGAATATGAAAATTCATTTATTGTTCCTCCTCAATCTAGGAGGATTTTAAAGACCAGTCATGGAAAGGTTGTCAAGTCTAGGTATGATACTAGTGAGGATGTTGAGGATGTTGATTGGGTTGAAGAGGGCAATGTTGATCCCTTAATGGAGTTTTTCTTAAACCCCTTGTATGATACTAGCAATGATGATGAGGAGATTACTCCTCCCCCTACTACTAAGAAGAGAAATTCATATAAGGGGGCTAGTGTGAGCGGTGACGAGATGGGAATTTTTGATGGAAAAATAAAGCACCTTATAAAAAGAGAAGCAATGGTGTTAAGGAGGTTAAGTTGTCTAATAAGGAGGTTTGAGAGGGTGGTGAGGATGTGCCTTCGTCTATGGTGAAGAGGAAAAGCATGGAAAAATTTAGTGGCAAGGACAAGTCTTCAACTTCCAAGAAGAGAAAGTTGACTCCTAAGATGGATTCTAGTGAAGGTGAGTTATATGGTAAGAACTAGTCAGCTGGTGAAAAGGATGGTTTCAAACCCATTAAGTTGATGGATATGCAGGGGAGGGATACTTGTATCCATAAATTTAAAGAGCTTTCAGAGGATTAGGTGGACAATCAGGGAAACTTCATGCCTAAGTTTTTTAAAAAATTGAACATCTTCAATTGCAATAGAGAGGAAATTCAAGATATCCTAGGCTTGGCCAGAGCTAGGGCTGTTAATTACTCTAAAATTTTTAAATGCTCTTTTATGAAATTCAATCAACTTAGCATAAAGATTCATGCTCTAAAAAACATAAATGAGAAGAATTTACTGAGAAGGGAGCCACTAATGAGTAGGAGATGTTGTCTAGATTCTCTAATCTATTTTCAAGGGTGTGATTACTTTCAAATATGACCATGAAAAGAAGATCTATGTTCGAGAAGAAAAAATGATTAAGGCTTATGATGATATTGGTACACTGGTAAAGATGAGTGATGCCTCCCTTCAAAATAGTGCCTCAAGCATCACCATTCTCAATGAAAAAATGAAAAAGTGAAATAATAAGGATGGGAATGATATGGTCAAGGACGTTGTTACTGGTAATGATGGTGCAAGCAAGGGAAAATTGACTATTGTTGTTGTTGTTGGATGGATTATGCATACATGCAGTCATGGGAAGAAGTTTGCAGAGGTCCCAAAAAGTGATATTGTTGACATTGTTAAACTTCATGATCATATTATTACTAAGGATTTAGAGGCAATGAAGATTCTGAAGAGCCTAAAATAGGCTATTTTATGTTTTCTTCTAATTTGTTTATTTTTTCTTTCTTTATAGCTACTTGTTTCCTAGTTTATCTTTTTGTAACTTTTTTCCTTTGTAAATGGTTTTGGTCCCTTGAAAACCTATTTTACCCATAATAGAAAACAACGAGACCAACACATCTTTTGACTGGAGCAAGGAACTAGATACAAGTTTTAAAATGACCTAAAACAAACAAAAAACAATCAATGAGGTTTGAACCCAAAATTCCAAGGCACCACCACAATAGGATAAGCACAAGAGGAAGAAAAACCCCAACCTCTCCCCAAAATAATCCCCACCTCAATAGGAGAAACATCCATCTCAATAGAATACTTTGAAAAGATAGTTGGGGAAAGAGCAATAGAAGCTCTTCTTGAAGAGATCAAACCCTGGGAAGATAGAACCCCAACAAAAAGTAAAAATAGTCTTAACCAAAAGACAAAAGGCCTTTGAGGCAACCAACATGGACAAGGAACATACCACCCATCCAAGAAAAATAAGGGAAAGGATAGTAAGAAATCCACCTCCAAAACCCCAATAGAGGGTTCCAACACCAGCAAAAAAGAGAAGAATGACACCACCCACAACATGAACAATCAAAAATAGAAAATCTAGCATTAGCAAAATTCACAATGAAAACCCACACAGGATCCAAAATAAAATTTGTACAAACCCTAAAACAACCAATCTTGTGAAAACAAGGTACCTTTGACCCATTCATAGAAGAGAAAAAACCCTCCATTCCAATGACTCCAACTCCAGACACCACAAGGGGACGATAACATAAGGGGGATCCCCCCCCATAAGCTAGGTGAGCTAGAAGGCCTCCAAACATTACATGGGAATGAAAGAAACACAAGGGGAGGTCCCATCACAAAACAAGAAGGTTGAAGCACCCAACCACCCAAGAGCATGGGAGAAACTAAATCACATATTTTCAGCCCCAAAAATATAATAGCATTTGCTTCAAACACCAAGGGGGGCACAACAACAAAAAACCAAGCAATTGGACTAAAGTAAAAACGGGGTCAAACCTAGAGAATCTCAAGAAAACCAAGCCTAAAAGGGACATGGAACTAGTTATATAGAAAGAAAAGCACCAATAAAAGGCCCCAAAAGCACAAGAGAGCCAAGCTTTCCTATTTAATAGAGCAGAGCAAAGGAACAATGAGCCATTGATAGAGAAAGTAGCAGCAGAGACCCAAGTCTAAATACCAAACAAAGCAGAGAAAAGGCACTTGGAGCCATTGATAGGTAGGGAACAAAGAGACCTACATTATCTTCCTCTCCATTGTTTCCAGCATCTATCATCCAACCATCGTCACCACCAATACTAACCGCTACACATTCTCTACCACCATAGCCTATGCCTACTAGAGTTTTCATCGCTTCTCAAAAATAATTTATGAAGGAGATTAGGAAGCTTGTAGAACTAGGGCCATGTTGAGTAGTGCAAAGATTGATAAATTATTTTGGGCAGAAGCGGTTGGTATTGATTGTTATTTGATCAATAGATCTTGTTCATCTCTTGTTCATAAAACTCTTAATGAAGTGTGGATAGGTAGAAATCTTTATGTTTAACACATAAAGTATGTATTTTGTTATGAGGATTTTTTTCATGTTCCTCAAGAGAAGCGATATAAACTAGATCCAAAATATTAGAAATGCATCTTTATTGGTTACAATGAAAATGTAAAAGGTTATAAGCTTTTGAATCCTCTAACCCGCAAAATGATCTTTTCTAGAGATATGATTTTTAGGGAGTTTAGTGCTTACATAGGAGAAACATAAGACAAAGATAGTTTCTTTGATAAAAATATTGATAAGAACGAAGATGAACGTGTGGAAGAACACTCAGATGGATTTGATGATGGAGAAGAAGAAGAGGGTTCAAATAGTGCAGAGGATGTGCAGGATGAGTAGAAAGAAGAACAACAACAACAAGTAGAGCTATTAATCCTACCTTGAGGAGCTCCACAAGGAAATGGAATCAATTTGATTGGTATAGCCCATTAATTTTTTTTTGTATATTTTCTTTGTTGATTACTAATGATGAACTTATATATTTTATGGAGGCTCTCTCTTCAAACGGGAGTCTTTTTTGTAGGCCATGTAGGAGGAGATGGTGGGTTTGGATAGTTTTGACACCTAGGATATTGTTATCTTTCCCAAAGGAAGGAATCCCATTGGATGCAAGTGCATATTTAAAAAATTTGGAGAAAATGATCAGTTAGAGTGGTACAAGGCAAGATTGGTGGCCAAGGGCTACTTCCAGAGAGAGGGAGTTGATTTTGGTGAAATTTTCTCTCTTGTTGCTAAATTGACTTCTATTAGATTCCTAATATATATTGTTGCTGCTTGTGACTTTGAGATAGAGAAATGGATGTTAAAACTTCTTTCTTGCATGGGGATATTTAGGAGGAGATTTATATGCAACAACCTAATGGTTTTGTTGTGAAAGGAAAAGAAAATTTGGTTTACATGTTGAAGAGATCTTTGTATAGTTTGAAATAGTCACCTAGGATGTGGTACCATAAATTTTATGCATTTGCATTGAAGTTGGGTTTTCTTAGTAGTGATGAGGATCATTGTGTTTACATTAAGGTTATTGATGATTATATCCTAATTATTATCTTGTATATTGATGATATGTTGCTTTTTTTGTAATTTATTTTTTGATATGTTTCTTATTGGTAACAACAAGGTTATGATTAGTAAGCTCAAGACACGGCTTTCTAAAAAATTTGATATTAAAGACTTGGGAGCTGCAAAATATATTCTTGGGATGGATATTAATAGAGATTGAAGTCACAAAAAAAAAAAATTAAGTGAAAGTATGTTGATACCATTTTGCAGAGGTTTAATATGCATGACTGTAAGCTAGTTAGTATTCAATATCTGATTGGTATGAAGTTGAGCTTAGATATGTGTCCTAATTTTGATGATGATTTTAAGGATATGTTTAAGGTCACTTATGATAGTGTTGTTGGTAGTTTTATGTATGCAATGGTTTGCACTAGACCGGATAAAGCCCAAGTAGTGGGGGTTCTAAAATGGTTTATGCCTAATCTTGGTAAAGAGCATTGGATTTTTTTCAAGATGGTGTTAAGATATTTGTGTCGTACTTCATATTAATGTTTGGTTTATGATGGTACTAATGATCTGTTCAAGTCATTGGACATAGAGGGATTTTCTCATGTAGATTGGGTAGTTGACTTGGATAGTCGAAGGTCCACTAGTGGCTATGTATTTACTTTGTTTGGAGG
>VDFB02340684.1:0-36006 GCA_007258455.2 Sequoia sempervirens | reverse complement strand
GGCACCATAGATTGGGTCACATTGGTGAAAAGGATCTTAGGACCATACTTGATAAGAAACTAGTAGACGGTATTTCTGATTATTCTGTTGGTAAAAATGATTTCTGTGAGGATTGTGTGTTTGGTAAACAAAATAGGTCATCATTTCCTAAAAGATCTAATAAATCTAATGGATTGTTAGAACTTATTCATTCGGATGTGTGTGGTCCAATGGATACAGATTCTTTGGGTAGATCTCGTTATTATGTTTCCTTCATTGATGATTACTCAAGATATACTTGGATTTATTTTATGCATACAAAATATGAAGTTTTCACCAAATTTAAGGAATTTAAGGCATTGGTTGAAAAGCAAACAGATTATAAGATAAAAGTATTGAGATTTGACAATGGGGGTGAATATTGTTCTAAGAAATTTGATGAGTTTTGCAAACATGCAGGAATTGTTAGGCAAAAGACTACACCTTACACACCCCAACAAAATGGGGTAGTAGAAAGAATGAACCGTACATTAATGGAAAGAGCTAGGAGCATGTTAAGTAGTGCTAAGTTAGACAAATGCTTTTGGGCAGAGGCTGTTGGTACTGCTTGTTATTTAATTAATAGATCTCCTTGTAAAGCTCTTGTTGATAAAACTCCTTATGAAATGTGGTTGGGTAAAAAGCCTTCAGTTTCACATTTAAGGGTCTTTGGTTGTGAGGTTTTTGTTCATGTGCCTCAAGAGAAGCGGTCTAAATTGGATCCCAAATCTCAGAAATACATCTTTGTAGGTTATGGTGAAAATGTTAAAGGTTATAAACTTTGGAATCCACTAACACGAAAGATGATATTTTCTAGAGATGTTATTTTCGTAATTCTAGGAGCTAACTCCTAAGATGTGCAACCAAAGGAAAAGTCAAAACAAAGCAGCATTTTGAAACTAAGCAAGAAGATGCACAAGTAAAGAACAGAGATGGACAAGAAGATGGAGAAGAAGAAGAGTTCGAATGAACTGCTTTGTAAATGGTATTAGTTGGAAAACAATGAGGATGAACATGAGGAGGAACCTCTTACTCCACCTTTGAGAAGATCCACAAGACAACAAAATCCAGTTGACAGGTATAGCCCACCTGATTTTCATTGTAAATTTGTTTTGTTATGTACTGATGATGAACCTAGATCTTTCAGGGAGGCTCTCTCTTCAGAAGAATGTGAGTCTTGGATGCAGGCCATGCATGATGAGATGATGTCTTTGAAAAAATGTGACACCTGGGATCTTGTTAGTTTTCCCAAAGGAAGAAAGGCCATTGGTTGTAAGTGGATATATAAAAAGAAGTTTGGTGCAGACGCAAAGTTGGAACGGTACAAGGCCAGATTAGTGGCCAAGGGCTACTCCCAGAGAGAGGGAGTTGATTTTGGTGAAATATTCTCTCCTGTTGCTAAGTTAACCTCTATTAGATTCATTTTATCCATTGCTGCTGCTTATGATTTAGAAATAGAACAAATGCATGTTAAAACTGCTTTCTTGCATGGGGATCTAGAGGAAGAAATTTATATGCAACAGCCTGACAGTTTTGTTGTGAAAGGAAAAGAACACTTGGTTTGCAGGTTAAAAAGTTCTCTATATGGTTTGAAACAGTCACCTAGGATGTGGTACCAGAAGTTTGATGCATTTGCATTAAATATGGGTTTTGTTAGAAGTGATGAGGATCACTGTGTTTACTTTAAAGTTATTGATGATCAGATACTAATTATTGTCTTATATGTGGATGATATGTTGTTCATTGGTAACAATAAGGCAATGATTAGGGAACTTAAAACTCAGATTTCTGGCACATTTGATATGAAAGATTTAGGGGCTGCTAAATATATTCTTGGGATGGAAATCATTAGGGATCGGATTCACAGAAAGCTTTGGTTAAGTCAGAGCAAGTATGTTAACACTATTTTGCAAAGGTTTAATATGCAGGACTGTAAACTAGTAAATATTCCATTACCTATTGGTACTAAGTTGAGTTTAGACATGTCCTAAATTGGATGATGATATTGATGAAATGTCTAAAGTTCCTTATGCTAGTACTGTCAGTAGTTTAATGTATGCAATGGTTTGTACTAGACCAGATATAGCCCAAGCAGTGGGAGTTCTAAGCAGGTTTATGTCTAACCCTGGTAAAGAACATTGGAATTTTGTCAAAAGGGTATTCAGATATTTGCAAGGCACTTCTGATTATTGTTTGGTTTATCATGGTACTAACAATATTGATGAGTCATTGGACATACAGGGTTTTGTTGATGCAGATTGGGCAGGTGACTTGGATAGTCGAAGGTCCACTAGTGGCTATGTGTTTACTTTGTTTGGAGGAGCAATGAGTTGGATGAGTAAAAGACAACCTACAGTTGCTTTGTCTACCACTAAAGCAGAGTATATGGCTGCTACACATGCCTCTAAGGAGGCAGTTTGGTTACAGAGACTTGGTAATGGTATTGGTTTTGATTGCAGGATAGTGAGGATCAGATGTGATAGTTAGAGTGTCATATGTTTGGCTAAAAATCCCATGCATCATGCTTGTACTAAGCATGTTGATGTTTTATGACTTTTTGCGATAAATTGTTCATAATGGTAAGGTCTTGATTGAAAAGGTTGAAACTTTGGATAATGTTGCAGATTCTCTTACAAAGCCAGTCACCACGGATAAGTTCTCTTCGTGCAAGAAGGCCATGGGCCTTGATCACTGTACTTGATTCTATGTAATTGTATCTCTATGGTTGTAATTTACAATGTATGATGTCAAGGGAGAATGTTAGGATTTAGGTGCCATCAACCTTGTAAATACTTTTTTTATTATTCTCCTAAAGTGTTTTGTACATTTACCCATAAGAGGTGAAACCGCTTACCAGCGTAAAGGGTGAAAGAGACTGGTGTAAATGCAAAGGTTACTGCTACCGCTATCCTTATGGAAAAGGACAAATTAGCTAGGCGTCCCACCTTGGAATCTTCTAAAATAAGGTTGTAGGTCAAAATAGGGTGTTGTAAGAGCATCTATGACATGCATGCAAGTTGTCATAAGATGCTATGACAGTATGACAGATTCCCTATGACAGAATATGCTATTTTTAGACCCTAGGCGCCCATGCATAAAAGATGCCTTATAACAGCTGTAAGAGCATCTATAAGAGGCTATTTTTGGTATTTTTGACCATTTCAAGGAGGGAGGCGTGGGTTCTTCTAGGTGGTATTGCTGCCTATTGTTTGGTGAAACCATGGGCTGCATTCCTGCCAAATCTCTATAAATTGGGGCCTTGAGCTAGTGTTATTTAGAATTCAGCTTTGCAGGTAATGGTGCTGGATTTGCTGTGGAACATAAGAGAAGTCTTATTGCTGCATGTAATAAGATTTATCAAGAATATACTTGCCTCCTCTTTCTCGTGGTGGAGTTTTTTCCTTCTGTGGTTTCTCCACGAACTGTTGCATGTGTTATATTGTTCTATCTCTCTCTCTCTCATTCTTTCTTCACACTAAGGCTAAGGTTAATCTATTATATCAGATTTGCATTCACACATTTAAGTTCATATTGCAAGCTTTCACCTTGTTTTCAACAAAAATAGTAAAACTTATTAATTTTTTAAAAAAAATATATGATGCACTAGATAATTGGTATATTATTTTAAGTTTTTTGGATAAATAATTAATATAAAGATTGATGTTTCATGTAACTTCATTTTTTAGCATTTTATCAGCAACTAAATTATAGTGTTAATTTATAATAAACTATATTCAAATATTTTTTTAATTTTTCCAAAAAAATGTAGAAATAAAATATTCTATAAAATACATATTTTATTAGTTTATATCATTTCAAAATTCAAAACATATATATCACTTTTTAGCGATTCAAGTTTAAAAGTTGGGCTAGTGTTGGCTGTAAGGTGCCTTTGTTTCATAGAAAGACATCTATGCTTCACAGAATTACACTTTTGTCACCTATAACTACACTTTCATTCTATGCATTTGATTTGATCATTTAGGGTTTGACTTATCATTAGTGCCTTATTTTGTAGGATATAATCTTTTCTAAAACTTTATTTATTTTTAGCTTGTTTAAGTCATTATTTGCAAAAATTAGGGTTTCTAGGGTTTCATTCAAGATTTCTAAGATATTTTAGTTTGCATCAATATTTTGATCTTTTGGGCTTATTATCTAACATATTTTTGCAAGATATGTATGTTTTCCAGTGTTCCCTAACTTCATCTTGCAAGTTTCCAAGCTAGGTTGATCAAAAACCTCATTTTCGAACATCAAGACACATTTTTAGGTTGTGTATGTGAAATTGTGCCTCGATTTCATAGAAAGGTGTTTTTTTCAGAAAAAATTGTGCCTCTACATCATCCTAAGGTGCCTATGCAACATAAATTGGCACCTCTATATGCTAAAGTTGCACCTTTGTTTGAGTTTGTCATTTCTAGGGTTTTTGAGCTTATTTTGGCTTCTAACTTGTATTTTGGTCAACTAACAAGTGGTGTAGCTTATAAAAACATGTTAAAGATCATATTAATCAAGATTATAATGGTTTGATGTAGTTTTATTTATCTAATACTTGTTATCTCACTAATCTAGGTATTAAAGTTAGTTTAGTGGGTAAATGAACATTGCTAGTTTGTGTTTGAAAGGGTGTGTAGATGTATGCTCTCTCCTTGCACTTAGTAAAATCTTGCAGACCATAAATCTCACACTTCATCTTATATGTTTTTTGTTATATCTCAAGGCTTACTAGTTTGTGTGTATGCTCTCCCCTTGCGCTTTGTGCGATATTGGGTGATTTAAAACACCTACTATAGTCTTTCCCATTAGTAAGTCTATTTCAGGATTTGATCATCTCAAGGATGATATCAACCACATTTTTTGGCAAGATTTAAAAAAGGGGGAGAGAGAAATTTGTACCTCAAAGTGTGGCTAGTGTCATTTGATCCAAGTCCTAAGACCCTCGGTCTCTCAAGACTTATTCGGTGATGAGAGAAGAAGAGAACCTCCTAATTTTTGGCACTATTAAATGAGCTCACTATTCATAGATCCACTAACAACCTTATTTTTAGAAGTATTTAAGACCATTTGGCCATTATTTAGTGTGGTGTAGGGTACAGTATCATGCTTGAAACTACTCACCATGTATCTCCCTGAGTAGAGGTAGAAGTTCTTTAGGAAAGCTCTTAGGACCTCTAAGAAAAGAGAAAAGGCGAGCTCTTATGTCATTGGGTCTCTAGCTACCAACTCTTGAAAGAGAAGAATTTCACACTAATCTTGAGGTATTATCCTTTGAATGGTGAGCCCATATTAAGTATACACACCTACTAAACTAATTCTAGGATTGTGTTCATGTGCTTAGTGTATCTTCATGTGCAAAACCAGTAAAAGTTATTTATCTTCATCACCTTGAGAGTAAAGTAAGCTATTGTGTCTTTTTTCTTATCATATATCTTTCCAAAATCATCCAAGTCATCCAAAACTATCATTTAACTCTTTCAATTCATCCCTAGACACCTGTGTTCCATCCTAAGGCACCTCTAGACAATTTTATGTGAAACTGTGCCTTTATTTCACAGAAAGGAGCCTTTATTTCATAGATTGGTGCCTCTATTCCATAAAGTTACACCTTTTCAAAGTCACTTTCATTTGACCACTTTAGACCTTCAATTAGCAAGTTTGACCTTTGTAGACCCGAAGTAGACCTGGGAGACCCACCTTGGCTTATCATTTCACCTAAAACATCAATAATTTTCATCCTACCAAACTAAAACCCCCCATTTTTTCATCTCATAATCTTCACTCATATTCATAATCTAAACATGTCATCATCATCCTTAGACCTTGTACCAATCAACAAAATCCAATCTTTGTCATCATTTTTCCATTTTATCTTTCTAATCCATCATCTTTCATCATTGACCTATCTTATCTCTCTAATTCATCATCTCTCATCATCCATCTATCTTATCTTCCCATCCATTATTTTTCATCATTTGACCTATCTCATCATCCAATCTAAATCCATATCATATCCAAAGAAAAACCAATCTTGTTAGAACTCAAATCTAGATCCTAATCCCTTTTTTTTCCACTAGCTTGTATATTGTTCGAGAGTTTTCCTATCTTAAGTAGTATATTGAGATAGCCCTTATCATTTTGGTTTCCCTACTTTGAGAACTTGGCTACCCCAAGTTAGCTTTCAAAATCCCCATCCAAGCCTTGCTTAGGTGCTTGTCAACCCTAAGTAAGTAAATTGTCCCCATCTATCAAGGATATATATTTAGTTGCAATAACATTGGTCTTGTATCCCTTCTCACATCTTGGTTATCCATAGCATTTCCAAGTTGCATACTTCTCACCTCTTAGTTATCCATAAGGGTTTCCAAGGTGTATCTATCATCATTTTGTTGATTGTGGTTTTAGCACAACCAACTTGCTAAGTAACAATGAATTATTAATCCTCTTGAAAAATAAGATTCCCTACTCTGATATTCATTTTGGGCCAGGTCTTGACCATAATGGATAACTAAGTGGTTCATATGAACTTGTTCAACAAGGGGTCTAAGAAATTTTGGATATCCTAGAAATTCATTTAAAACAAGCAACAAAATATAAAGATTTACTTTCTTGAAATTCATGATTAATTGCATGTTAATACAGATCTATGTTATTCCTTGTAGTGTAGGAAAAAGTATCCCTTTTTCAAACTTAATTTGGGAATTAATATTAAATAAAATGAGCTAAATTATGCCTTAATTTAGTGTTGTAATATATATTTTACATATTCACATTAAGTTTAGGGCCCTATTAATTAAAATAGACTTAATTGTGCCTTATTTTTGGTGTTGTAAAGTGTACCTTTAAACTTTCACACTTATCTAGGGCTTTATTAATTAATTGAGGTTAATTATGCCTTAATTGGCCCCTTTAATTCAAATCCAAGCCTAATTAATTAAATTTCCGAAGAGGAAAACTTGACATTCATTAATGGGTCATAACATAAGAATTATAATTGGAGAATGTGTGTCCTAGGTGAGTGACCTAGGAGGGTGAATGGGTCCTCACTTAAGCCTAGGACCTAATTTTGAATTATGTTTTTAGTAGTATTTTAATGATTTCAAATCTATATTCACATGTTGGCTTGTGTTATTTGAATTTCAAGAATTTATGTTACATACCTATAAATATAAGGTCATTTCACTAAGTTTCATCCTTAATACTTTCAAGCAATATAAGAATTTTCAAGTGAGCATTATTGGAGCATTTCAAGAGAATTTCAAGGCATTCAAGGGTAGATTTATTGAAGAATTATTGCAACAATCAAGATACTATTATCATGTCTAAGTCTTCTTGCATCATGCATGCTATTTGAGCTAATGTGTTGATGTAGTGTTCAAGATCCATTCAAGAATTCAAAGGAATTGTTTTAAATCAAGTTTCAAGATCAAGGTACAGATCCATTGAAGCCATTTCATGCAAGTTGTAGAACTACATTCCAAAGTGTATCTAGGGTTTAGTGAGTTGTGGCATTGCTTTGTTCATTAATGATTCCTTTAGGTTTCATTGTTTCATTATAAGGTTTAAATTTAATTACCAAAATGGGGTTTGACCAAGGAAAACCTCTATTTACCAATAACACAACATTTTTCTCTCTTGATTTGTGTTTACATATTTTAGATGGAAGATCTCTTGAAGAGAAAAATTGTAAATATGTCAAAGTTGCATTTGTTGCCATCATTGTTGCAATTTCATGGAAAATCACTGATGCAGAGCAAGGTGGATTATGTTCACAAAACTCAATTTAACAACTTCTTCAAGGTTTCAAACCCTAACTATGGTGGTTTCTCACACAACTTCACAATTCTGCTTGTAAGTCTCCAAACCTAGTTTTCTTTGCATATATTTTAGAGAAGGCCATTAAACCACAAACCATTGACCAATTCAGATACCCATTAGGCCCTACTTCAACATATCCAACTTGGGACTAAGGTTGTTTTGTAATAAATTCTTCAAAATAGGTTTGTTATGCTGCTCCAAGGCCAAATTAGGCCACTTTTCCAAAGCAAGTTTACCAAATTCAATCACTAACTCTCAAATATCCACTCTAGAGGCTTGAAAAACATCATATAGGGTCCCAATATGTAGTTTCTTTCACCATAACTCATCACAAAATTGTTGTCACACAAAATCTCAATCCTACCTAACATTCCTAAGCCTAACACATGAAGATGTTAGGCTAGGGAAAGCTCAAATATGCTCCAAACTCCATCTCCTGCTCAAACAACTTCAAAATCACAAAACAAAAATTCAACCCCTCCATTCCATCGAGTTTGGTCAAGTTTCAACAATGGAATGGACTAAAAATCATAATTTTTGTCTTCAAACCCTTGAACCTAGGGTTTTCAAGTAGTTTATAGAAAAACCCTCCTAACTACCTTAAATCTTGATGAAATTCAGAAAAATCAAAACTAAATCATAGTAGATTCATTCCCTTAACCTTTCCATGAATTTAATATCAATAATCAATAGTATGGAGCTGTACTATGCACAAAAACAATAGAAAACTCAGAAAATTCACAAAAAATAGAGCTTGCTTTATTGTCTTTCCACCAAAATCACTTCCAAAATTTTCTTCAAAGTTTGTGAGGAATTTTTAGACATTTTCTAACTAAAAAACAATTGGCTCCAACCATTTTTCAAAAAGGTGACAGTTCAACTTCCTAAATATGCCAAAATTGCAAAGTTGCACGAGCAACTTTTGCAACACATTAACAAAATTGACAAAACTAAACAACTAGACCCTATATGAATTGAACACATAAAATATGGTCTCAAGTAAACCTTATTACATCAAAACATGTGATTTACACATCAAACCAAACCTAAGACACCTAATTACATCATTGTGACAAAATTGCCTTGGTGCCCCTGCACCATACACCCAAAGAGAAAAGAATCTCAATTTCCACCTGAGATCAGCTCTTGGATAGTGGTTCAATGCTTTTTGATATCCTCCTCTGATATCCAGGTGGCATCTTTAGGAGGTAGGCCTTTCCACTTCACAAGATATTCATAGACTTTGTGTCTTGTTCTCTTCACCTCCTTAGTGTCCAAAATGGTTTCAAGCTTCAATGGATTAGTAGGTGGTAGATCTTTGACCCATTCTTCATCAGAAACATTTGAATCAACACTTGTACCTACATCCATAGATCCCTTGAAAGGGTATAAATCAACAACATTAAATATTGGAGAGATAGCCACTCCAGGAGGGAGTTCTATCTCATAGGGATTGGCTCCAAACTTATGGACCACTCTACAGGCCCCAATTTTCTTCATCAAAAACTTGGTGTACTTTCATTTTGACAACCTTTCCTTCTTCAAATGTGCAGGGACCAAGTCTCCCACCTTAAATTGTGCATCCCTTCTTTTCAAATCAACATGCTTCTTATACTTTTCAACACTTCTTCTGCAGATTGTCTCTAGCTTGCTAGTGTATCTCCTTTATGGCCTTTGCAAATTCTTCTCACTGAACACTTCTCTTCTCCATTCCCTTCTTGAATCCCTAAGCTCAAATACACCTCTATGTTTCAGACCATACAACACTTCAAAAGGGATTTTTCAAATGCTTCTATTGATTAAATCATTGTAGGAATATTCAGCTTGTGGAAGAACCAAGTCCCATTGTTGTCCACACACTTTTGTGAGGCATCTCAAAAGATTTCCAAGTGATATATTGAAAACTTTAGTCTTCCCATCCATTTGTGGATGATAGGCAGTATTAAAGGTCAAATTTGTTCCAAGCTTCCTCCAAAGGGTCCTTCAAAAGTGACCTATGAACTTTGAATCCCTGTTTGATACTATTGTTAATGGGACACCATGAATTCTAACTAACTCTTTGAAGAATAACCTTGCAATATGAGAAGCATCATTTGTGCACTTACATGGAATAAAGTGAGCCATCTTACTGAATCTATCAATAAAAACAAACACACTATCATAACCCCTCTAAGTTTTTGGAAAACCTAACACAAAATCCATACTTAGACTCTCCCATGGCCGGTTAGGTATTGGTAAGGGCTAATAAAGACCTGCATTAGAAGTAGAATGCTTGGCTCTTTGGCATATTACACAATTTTCCACAAACTTCCTAACATCTACTTGCATCTTTGGCCAAAAGTAGAATCTCCTTACTTGATCCAATGTCTTATCCACCCCAAAATGTCCTCCTAAGCTACCACACTATTTCTCCTTTATCAAATTGGTTCTCATGGAGCACTTTGGTATAAATAATTGATCACCTTTAAACAAAAATCCATCTTGAAACAAAAAAAATAGAATATTCATCATGAAAAGCATCTTTAAAATGATCACAAACAGAATATACCTCTTGGAAGTCTTCATCTTCTGCATACATATCCTTCAAGGATTCTATTCCCACACTCCAAAGTTGGATTTCATGCACCAACATTGACCTCTGGCTTAGAGCATCTGATACCTTATTGGATTGTCCTTTTTTGTGTTTGATGGTGAAGGTATAAATTTGCAAATACTCTACCCACTTCACATGTCTGTGACTTAGCTTGTCTTAACTGTTTAGAAATTGCAAAGCATGTTTGTCAGTGAAAAAAATGAACTCCTTGGGAAAAAGGTAGTGTCTCCACTTCTTTAGGGACTACACCATTGCATATAGCTCCAAATCATAGGATGAGTACTTCCTTTTTGCTTCAATAAGATTTTCACTAAAGAAAGCCACCTGTCTACCTTCTTGGCTTAAGATTGCACCAATTGCAAAGCCACTTGCATCACACTCTATAGTGAAAACCTTGTTGAAATCAAGTAAAGCAAGGATAGGTTGTTGAGCCACTCTATTTTTCAAGTATTGGAAGCTTCTTTCTGCCTCATCAATCCACTAAAATCTTTTCTTCTTATCTCCCTTAATGGTGTCAATAATTGCTGAGCAAATATGATTGAAGTTCTTTATAAATTTTCTATAGAAACTGGCAAGTCCATGGAAGCTTCTTACCTCTCCTACTATTTTGGAGTTGGACAACTAAGAATTGCCTCTACTTTGGTGGGATCCATCTTCAATGAACCTTTGGAGATCATAAAACCAAGATACACTAGCTCCTCTTTCATAAATTCACACTTTTTGAGGTTTATCATCAACTTCTCTTCATTCAACTTCTGCAAAACCATGTCGAGATGCTACAAGTGCTCTTATTTAGTCTTACTAAACACAAGTATGTCATCCAAAAACACAACAACAAATTTTCCAATAAAAGGCTTCAAAACTTCATTCATTAGTCTCATAAATGTACTTGGAGCATTTGACAATCCAAATGGCATTGCCATCCACTCATACAGACCTTCATTGGTTTTAAATACAACTTTCCATTCATCACCCTCTCTTATCCTAATACGATGATAACCACTTTTTAAATCAATATTTGAAAAATAGCACGCACCTCCCAAGTAGTCCATAAAATCTTCCATTCTAGGTATTAGAAACCTATATCTAATGGTAATTTTTTTGATTTCCCTTGAGTCAATATACATTCTCCAATCCCAATCCTTTTTAGGTGATAAAACATTAGGGACAACACATGGGCTCAAACTTTCCCTTATTAGGCCTTTATCTAGCAATTCTTGGACATACCTTCTTATTTCCTCATTTTGTTTGAGAGTCATCTTGTATGCAGCCTTATTTGGTAAATTTACACTAGGAATTAGGTATATATGATGGCTTACATCTCTCATGGGAGGAAAAGAACTAGGTAACTCATCTACTACAATATCCTTGTATTTGTTTAACAAAGCCTGAACCTCACTAGGTATATCCTCAACCTTGTTTGCTACTAAAGTAGATTTGGGTCTGATTACTAAAGCATATCCCTATCCACCTTCATCCTTCAATGTTTTCAAAAATTCTTTCTCCCCAACTACCATAACACTAGACCCAACTTGTTTGTCAAATTCCTCATCTTGTAGGGGTGTCAAGGTGAATGAAGTTCCATCTTTTTTTTTATATATTCAATATAGTTTAAAGAAAATAACATGAATGAATAGCATCAGTGGTTTTTAGTGTGTTGGTTTACATACAGGGCCACTACTTAAGCCCAAATTATAGCTGCTAGCTTTCTACCATGGACACATTTTTGCAGTCCTGGACTATTACAAAAGTAGAGAAAACAAAATTAAACAAAAGTGTTATTATCTTTCTTTTCCTTTTTGATGCCACTTCTCACGGGATTGTAGGTCTCTCTATGTTCCAGCCATTGCTGAATCTGGTTGTTGTTTTCTGTTTTTCCCTCCTCCAACAGTTTTTGAAATTTCTCCTTTGCTACCTGGGTGATGATGGAAACCTGCACATAAACAGAGTGTAGAGTGAGTTTTCTATAAAACTCAGTAAGATCTCTTCTACAGCCCTGATAGATTTCTTTATTCCTTGCCTTCTAGATAAACCATAATATTTCAGTTGATAGAATTAACCAGAATAAATTACTAGTTTTTCCAAAACCATTACATTTTCCCATTATAATTTCTAATTTTCTTTCTTCTCTAGTTTGCCCAGCTTTTAACATGTCAATTTTAAAGATATTCCATATTTCTTTAGCAAAAAAACAATAAAAAAAAATATGCATTACAGAATCAAATTTTTTACAGATATTACAGACAAGTGGATTCTTGCTGGAGTCCACATTTGGTAATCTTTGCATCAAAAGCAGCCATCTAAATGCTGCCTTCTTGGGCTCCAAGGTGTTGTTCCAATTATGCCTGAAAATGAGTTTCCACTTCTTCATCATTTAATTTTATCCTCCACTTTTGATTTAAGCCTTCTGCAAGTTCTGAATTGTTATTCAAAAGACCATAGATCTCTTTTGCTTTTAAACTGCAATGCTATTATTTTCCAGCCAATCAAGATCATGCACATTATTTTTCCTACCATTTACGTTAGCAATGGGGATTACCACATTTTTTTTAATGGTTTCAAAGGTTCTTTTTTGAGATTGTGGCAAGTCAAACTCAATTCTCAGGGTATCCCAACATTTCAGTCTACCCTCTATCAGGATTTGGTCAAAGCAGGACAACCTTTTTTATTCTAGGATTTAGCAGAACATCCCTGTAGTAAAGCCAGTGGCTTGTCCTTGTGGAATACATTCCACCATATGGATCTTTCCAAGAAGATCTTATTGATATTAATGTCAACTTGACACTTCTCAATAATTTTATCTTTAGAGGATTCCCAAGCTTTCCACAAGCTTTTAAACACCTTGGATCCAGCAGGGGCTGTTACAAACTTTCCAAAGACCAAGTCACAAAGAGGAAGGTGCTTCCAGGTTTTGGCTTTTTTAGGTGTAGCCTAGCTTAATATTGTTTCTAACCAAGACTTTCCAAGGCTCATCACCTATGAGAGCCTTACAGATCCACTTTGCAGCTAGGGCTAAGCCTTGTTGTTTTAAGTTCTTGAGTCCTAGGCCCCCTAGCTGCTTGTCCATACAACAAATTTCCCACTTTATTGCATGCATTTTCTTATTGCCTTTTCCATCAGACCATAAGAATTGTCTGATTTTCTTTTGGATTTCCTCAACTTGATAGCTATTGAAAAGCCAAACCGAGGAGTAGTAAATGTTATAAGAGGCTAGGATTTTTTGGCATACTTTTGCCCTTCCTGCTAGTGAAAGGTACCTATTATTCCAATTGTTCAACTTTTTCTCAATTTTTCCTTTCACCCACTCCCACATGTCTCTTAGGTTGGGGCTAACTGCAAAGGGGATCCCCAAGTATCTTACTATTTTATTCTATCCCCCCCATTGTAGGCACAACCTTTCAAACCAAGGGGGTTGATTTTCCTCCCAACTAAGCATGATAGACTTGGCTCTTGATATCCTAGAACCAGCAGCCTTTTCCAAGAATTCAAGTTTTCCCATGAGATGACTCACATTCTCTTCTTCCAACTTTACGATAAGAGTTGTATCGTCTGCAAACTGGAGGTTTATTAACTCCTCTTTATTTGGAAGGATAAGGCCATTTACTTTGGGGGTTAAATAGTTATCTCTAAGGATAAAGTGCAGAGCATCAACAACTATCACAAATAATGTAGGGGCTAGGGGGCAACCTTGTCTTATAGATCTCTGCAACTCAAACTCCTTTGTCAAGCAACCATTTATCTCTATTTGTGCATTGGCATCTTTCATAAGAGTTTCAATCATTCTACAGAGCTTCTTTGGAAACCCAAAAGCTTCAAGGACCATCATTATGAATGGCCACTCAATCCTATCATAAGCCTTTTCAAAGTCCACAAGGAGCATTCCCATGTTTTTCCCTGACATTCTGGCCCATTCCATTGCCTCCCAACTTGTTAGGAGGTTCTCAAGGATGTATCTCCCTTTGATAAAGCCTGTTTGCGTGCAATTAATTATCTTTGGAAGCAGACTTGCCAACCTTAATGCTATATCCTTTGCAAAAAATTTGTAGGAGACATTCAACAAAGTTATGGGTCTCCAATTTTTAACAAGTACCTTGTCTCCCTCTTTAGGGATCAGTTTTATAATACCTTTATTAATTTTGCTACCTAGAGAGCCCACCTCAGTTGCTTCTGTGTATACATTGAGGAGTTCCTCACTCACCCAATCTATATTCTTTTTATAGAATTCAATGGGGATTCCATCCACCGAGCCTTATCATTGTTTAGTGCCAAGATTGCTGCCTTAACCTCATCTAGGGAGAGGTGCCTATCTAGTAGCCTAGCATCTTGTTCAGACAACTTCTTAGGAATTAGTTTCCTACAATCATCTCTTGCCTTTTGACTTTGTGTATTATTTCCTTCTGAGGTAAAAAGATCTTTGTAGAATTGGAGAAAGCTATTTTGGATAACCTCAGGATCTTTGCTCAAGCTGTCATTATGCCAAATCACATTAACCTTCTCTTTAGCTTCTTTGTTTTTTAGGCATTTAAAGAAGAATTTTGAACCTCTATCCCCTTGAGAGGCCCAAATTAGCCTTGCCTGAGTTTTGAGGCCTTGGTCCTTTAACAGCTAAATTTTCCTCAACTCCCCCTTCACAGAAACTAGCACCTCATTTAGGCTAGTATTTTTGGGGTCGTCTTGCAGGGCAGTTTCAACCACTAGGAGGTTCTCATGCAGTAAGCCCTCTTTTTTCCTTAGATCCTTTGCCTTCTTTTGTCCGATTGTTTGGAAGATTTTCTTCCAGGATTCCACATTGGTGTTCCATCTTTCAATGTACGAAAGCCCCTTGTGCACCCATTTGTTAATCTCTTTAACTGTAAAAATGGTGTCACAACAATCCTCATCCTCCAACAGCTTTGTATTCAGCAAGAATTTTCTGACTTTTTCATAGTGGCATGCTGGTCTTTTTCCAGTGTTATTTTTACCGAGATAGGGTGGTGGTCTAAGAGGGTCCAAGGAGTCACTTTGACCCTGGTATTGGACTCATCCACTATGTCAAACTGAAACTCTTCCTTATTTGCATAGAATCTATCCAGTCTGCTTTATATTCTTCTCTCTCCCTTTTGGAAGTTGCACCATGTGAACCATATACTTTTTTTTTCCTTTCTTAGACTGTTTATGGGGTCAAAGAGCTAGAGTTTATTTTTCATTTTAAACCAGAAGAATTTCTCATTGCCTTTCCAGCCCATATCACTCCCACCAGCCTTATCCTTAGTGCTTTCTATCATATTGAAGTCTCCTCCAATAATCTAGGGGACCTCCTGTAGTCCGCTAAGCCAATCCCATAACATACGCCTCTGCCTATAGTCATTCGAGGCGTATACTGAGCATATACCAAATTTAAGGTTATCTTTCTCAATCAATATCCACACAGGTCTATTACAAGGAGATAGGCCCTGATTAGTAACCCATTTGGCCCACTTATTTGCAACTAGGATTGTAGTACCTCCTTTCCCTTTTTCATGCTTCATAGCAAAATGGATTGAATCTTTCCAGATAAAGTTCAGGCTTGTCTCAAGCTGGAAGCCTACTGTTTTGAGTTCTTGGATCATAACAATGTCATTTTGCTTCACTTGGTTTAAGAATCTCCTTACATTATACTTCCTATCTGGGGACTCAAGTCCCCTAATGTTCCAAGACAAGCAATTAAGAGTCATCTTATTCCATTGTTTGGGGCCCATCATCCAAGCTCCTAAAGGAGTCAAAGCACTTAGGGAGGGTTGTCTTTCCAAGCTTACTTTTTTGGTAGGGGATTGAATCCTCCTTCTGTTTCTTTCTTCTTCCCCTCCTTTTTTGTTTAATCATCTTACTCACCAGACTGCCTCCTTCTTCCTCTTCTTTCACACCTTCCTCTAGTTGGGGTGTGGTAGCACATCCCCCCTGGTTACACTTCCCCATTGTGCCTTCCTCATTGGCTGGGGTTGCAACATCCCCTTCTGGATTCAAGCTGTTTAAATAATCTTGGAAAAAATGCAAGGTGTCTTGGTTTAAAGTCTTGAAATCTGAGAGGTCAAAGGCCCCCTTTTGTTTATCCAGTTCAAAGCTTTTAATGTTAATTATCCTACTACTACTATGGGTGGAAATACCCTCTTTGTTCATGACCTTACAAGGGGAGGTAGTTTCCTCTCCTCGTCCTGTCATCAGCAAAGGGGAGGGATCCCCATCCATAGTAGGAGTAAAAGAAGTTTTACCAGGTTCAAAATCTTTATAGGCTACCCCAGGGGTAGGGACCAGCATTAGACTTTTATAATCTACGCCTTGGCAATCTGTTATCTTATCATTCCTTGGGTCAACCTCCATATTAGAGGTCTTTGTAATAATTGGATTCTTTTTTAGGGTTTGAGCCTGCTTTTCTTTAGTATTACGACTATGCTCCCTTAGGTTCCTCATTATCTTTTTATTTTTTCCTATCTGCTCTCTCATCTGTTGCATGACCATTTCTTGAGCGCTTAGCTTGCCCCCAAGGGAGAGGTGGCCACCCCTTCTTTGGTGGTCCTCGAGCACAGTTTTGATTGGGGGATTGATCCCACCCTCTAATAGGTTTGAATCTACATCTTCCCTATCTTCATTGCTTTTATTTTCAGTCTTTGGCATCCCTTAAGTTGGGGAATTTCCGACGATCACCAATTGCTCTTCACCGACTAACATCAGATCAAAATGGTTATCCACCCTCAAATCTTGGGGTGGGACTCGAGTAGTTTCCATAAGTATCTCTGCCCCCCTAGGTTTAGGGTTTTCAGATTCTTGACCAAATTCCAGGTTTGAGCCCACTCCCAACTCATTAGCATCAGGGAATGGCTTTTTAATATGGTTAGTATCTTTCACTTTAGCCCTCCCCAGAAGGTTTTTTCTTAGGATCGGGCAGTTTTTCTTTCTATGCCCTTCTTTTTTGCAAAGGAAGCATGTGTTGGCACCTCCCAAGATTTCTATCTTACAGTTTAGAATTGCCTTTTCTGGTTCTAGTTCAATTTCATCGGGGATTTCCACACCAGGGGTGATAGCTAACAGGGCACGAGCGTCCATATGAAGGAGAGTGTTATTTGTTTCCTCAACCCTAATGGTTCTTCCATAATGTGAGAGGAGTTGTGGGATAACCCTCCAAAGTATAGGGGGCACATTCTTAATGTTTATCCATCTTGGGTAAGATAAGGCTAAGACTTCCTCATTTAAGACATTCGGTGACCAAGTAACCGCCTGAAACATAGCATTTCCAACCGACCAATATTCCTTGTCGGTGGCCTTTTTTTGCATTTCTTTATCTCTAAAAAATATCAGAAAAATCCCTTTTTGAATTAATCTACAGAATGAGTGTTGAATTCCCATTTTTTTATTCCAGACATTCATTAGCCGGTCATCAAAAAAATTTCTTGAGGGAGTTTTATTACAATCTAAGGCAGCGAAGAAAATTGCAGTGTTTTTAAGTTTTTTCTCCTCATTATCAAGAACCTTTGCCATTTCCTCATTTGGGATAAAGGAATCTACCCTAGGGTTTGTGGAAGAGACCTTACCTCCTCCAGGCTCTGAGATTTGAGTGCCATCAGCCCTACCGTCGCTGACCACAATGAAGGAAGCCGTCATAGGCACATTGCTCCTTTCATTGCTGGTAACAACATCCTTGAAGGACTTGGCACCGTTAACCGTTTTTACCCTCGCCTTCTATGGTTTTTTGCAGACCATCGGGGGTTTGTTGGTCTCTAGCCCGCCCTCACCCATTGATGGCACCTGATTCATGCCAGGAGGTGTTCCTCTACTATAGATTTACGGAGACATAAAAAAAGAAACAACAGCCAAAGCAAGGCCGGAGAAACATAGTTTGACCTCTTGCGTGAACAATAAAAAACGGCATGACTGGGCGAGCTTCAATAGGCTATAGAATGAGATCTTCACGAGGAAGGAAAAATACTTTGCTTAATGGCTTAGATCCATTTGAGTCACGACCCTCAAACGAGGAGCCTCCTTGGTGGACACCACCTCCGTCTATTTTTAGAAGCCTCAGGTTTATCTTGCGCCTATCACATAAATGTTTTTATGGCCATCATGCTTTTCCTTTCTATCATACTGCTAGGGTCTTCTTAGTAGCAAGTGACAAACATCCATAGGGATGATGTTACATAGGATTTTATCTTTATAACCCCCAATATTAAACTCTACCCATGTTTGTTCATTGACTAAGACTTGTTGACCCTTATTTAGCCAAGATAATTTGTATGGTGTGGGGTGTAGGATTCTCTTCATGTTCAATTTCTCTACCATCTCTAAGGAAACTAGATTATCAGTAGAACCTGAATTGACAACTACTTTGCATACCTTTCCATGTGATTTACGGGTGATTCTAAATAATGATTTCCTTTGTGGAGGCTCTTTGACTGTTGGAACCTTACTAAGTGTTCTTCTCATCATCAAAGACTCACCTACCTTAGAAGCAACATGTTGAGATGGTGAATTAACACTTTCATTGTCTTCCTCATGCACAGTTTGAGTTCTTCACTCACCACCATGTGAACTTGATGCTTGCTTGTCTGGGCATTTCCATGTTGGATGACCAAATTGGTTGCACTGGTAACATCTGTTTGAGAAGGTATTTGACCCTCTCCCTTTTCCACCAAACCTACATCTACCACTAGGTCTTCTACCTCTGAAATTACCTCAGCCACTTGATTCACCACTTTGCTCTTGATGGCTACTTGATTCTCCTTGTTGCTTTTGTGACTTCCCTCTTGCACCAAAATTGCCTCTGCCTCTGCAATTATTTCCTTTGCCTCTTCCTTACTGCTTTTGTCTCCTCTTTATCCTTTCCTCTGCCTTGACAACCAATTGAAAACACTTTTCAATTGTCCTAGATGTATTGAGACCAATTTCATCTTGAATGTTGAGTCTAAGCTGATTTAGATACCTTGCAACCTTTTCTACTTCATTTTCACTATGTCCTACTCCAATACTTAATTTATGGAGCTCCCTAGTGTATGCCATCACATCTAACTCCTTTTGTTTTAAATTTTGTAGCCTCCTAAAGGTTTGAATTGCATAATATGTAGGCAAAAATTATGCTTTCACCTTAGCTACCATTCTATCCCATGAACTTATCTTAGAATTTCCCTTCTTTACTCTTTCCTCTTGAACATAGGTCCACCATGTTAGGTATGGGCCCTTCAACTTGGTTTTTGCAAATTTCACTTTCTTATTGTCTTTTATCTGCTCAAATTCAAAGAAATTGTGAAGAGCATCTATCCATCCCAACACTTCTTCACTGTCCATCTTTCCACCATACATAGGCACTTCCACTTTCACCTTTGGAGTATCCCCCTTGAAAGCCTTTAGCATCCTGATCATTCTCAACTCTTCAGGGTCCATTTCCTCTTCATCTTGGACTCCTCCTTGAGGGTTTTCATTCTCACCCTCATCCTCTTTGTCACTTTGGTCACCACTGACTATTCCTCTTCTTTGGTTTTTCTCTAGGGCTATAATTTTTACAAGATTAGCTTCATTAGACTCCTTATATAGTCTCACTTCCTTTGTATATTGCTCCTTTAGTTCTCTGACTTCTTTGGTCGTTGGATTGCTCTTTAGAGGCATCTTGCTTATTCAAACTTTCAACCACTTTTCCACTTCTCAATTAAAACCTATGCTCTGATAGCACTTGATGTAGAGTAGGGTGGAGTATTTTCACACAACTCAATTCAACAACTTCTTCAAGGTTTCAAACCCTAACTATGGTGGTTTCCCACACAACTTCACAATTTTGCTTGCAGGTCTCCAAACCTAGTTTCAATTGCATATATTTTAGAGAAGGCCATTAAACCACAAACTATTGACCAATTAAGATACCCATTAGGCCCTACTTCAACATATCCAACTTGGGACTAAGGTTTTTTTGTAACAAATTCTTCAAAATAGGTCTGCTACACTGCTCCAAGGTTAAATTAGGTCACTTTTCCAAAGCAAGTATACCAAATTAATCACCAACTCTCAAATATCCACTCTAGAGGCTTGAACACATCATATAGGGTTCCAATATGAATTTTATTTCACCATAACTCATCAAAAAACTGTTGTCACACAAAATCTCAATCCTACCTAACATTCCTAAGCCTAACACATGAAGATGTTAGGCTAGGGAAAACTCAAATCCACTCCAAACTCCATCTCCTGCTCAAACAACTTCAAAATCACAAAAAAAACATTCAACCCCTCCATTCCACCAATTTTTTCCAAGTTTCAATGGTGGGATGAACTGCAAATCATAATTTTTTCTTCAAACCCTTGAACTGAGGGTTTCCAGGCGGTTTACAAAAAAACCCTCCTAACTACCTTAAATCTTGATAAAATTCAGCAAAATCAAAACCAAATCATAATAGATTCATTTCCTTAACCTTTCACATGAATTTCATATCAAGAATCAACAGTGCGAAGCTGTACTATGCATAGAAACAATAGAAAACTCAAAAAAATCATAGAAAATAGAGCTTGCTTTATTGTCTTCCACCAAAATCACTTCTACAAGTTGCCTCAAAGTTTGTGAGGCATTTTTAAACATGTTCTAACTGAAAACTAACAGATTCCAACCAATTTTCAAAAGGTGACCATTCAACTTCCTAAATATGATAAAATTGCGAAGTTGCACAAGCAACTTTTGTAACATATTAACAAAATTGACAAAACTAAACAACTAGACCCTATATGACTTGAATACATAAAAAATGGTCTTAAATAGACCTTATTACATCAAAACATGTGATTGAAACATCAAATCCAACCTAAGACACCTAATTGCATCATTTTTACAAAATTTCCTTGGTACCCCTGTACCATACCTATAGGATTTATTTTCGGATATCCGACTATGAAATCAAGGATTTGGGAGTGCAACCATAGTAGAAGATAACTCAAAAACCATTTTTACAAATCCCTAGTTAGAACCCATTCACCATAAGGTGAATAAGTCCTTAGATAGCTTTGAAAAAACACTTTTGGTGACTGGTACACATCATTTTCCCTCTTAGATCTGCAATTTGATTTCTAATGCCATCAATATTGAGCTTAATCATTCAAATTTAAGTTTTATATTGCATTTTAGAGTTAGTTTGGCATTTTTAATCTTTCTTGCCAAAATGTTGTTTAATCAAGACTCCCGTCCTTACAAAAAAAGGAAATCAGTAGATTCACACTTTGACTTGATTCACCTCAAGGTTGTTAGTCATTTCATTGTGTGGATTTCATTTCCTAATGAAATAAAGGAGAATAGGTCTCTTATCTTACCATATTTAGTTCACCCCACCATTAAAACCTTATTTTCCATTGTTTCATTCCTATATTCTTCAGAGATTTGAAATATTGTAAAAATAAAGATCAAAAGAGTTTAGAGTTTAGGAGAGAGATTTCAAAGACAAAATAAAGAATTAAATGTACTATGGTAGTTCTATCTCATTTATCCATTATGAATGGTTAAGAAAAATCACAATAACCGATATTAAAGAAATTAGTATTCACTCAACCACACTTGACACCAATGCAATATTCAAAGGAAATTAATAATTTTAAGATTTTGAAGTTTTATTAAATCATATCACCATAAAATATGTATAGATATAAGACAAAACTCTATTCAATAACACAATAACATGATTGATTTTACCAATTTACTCAATTTAGATAAACAAAACAAGTATACCATCACCAATGATCAAGAATCCATATGCATACAACAGGCGTAATCCTTTGATATTTTATAAAGCTTCACAAAATATGTTAGGAGAAATCCACATTGAGATTACATATTTCCTTGAAAACATAAAAGTTTTTTATCCTTAACAATGACTAACAATCCCAAATAAATAGACTCATGCATCCCAAGATTTGTGGATCTAAAAAAATTAACTAAAATTCTAACTAAAGCACCCAAATTAGATTTGGAAATGAACTCCAACTAAACCTAACAACTCACCTTGAATTGGATTCTAACTAAAAACACAATGCCCTATTGAAAATTAATTAGATTGCCTTGTTGGAATTAAAGCTCTCTTCAAAAATTATGGCAAGAGAGGAACCTAAGGCCTGACATGATGATGCCATAACACCATTAATCAACACACCCATGGTATAAAACATGATTCAATAGGGTGCAAAAAACAATAAAAAGAGCAAAAGGAAAGAAAGAAAAAAAAGAAGAGAGAAATTAAAAAATGAAAAAAAAAAGAACCCAACCAAATTGAAGAGATAACAAGGCCATGCAACAAAACAAGAACAGCTAGAGAATTGAAATGGAAGTTTCAATCTTAGAGCTTGAAAATTGCAAGGGATAAGAAAATAGAAACAAATGAGTGACGGTGAGGAAAACCCACACACCAGGAAAAGAACAAATATGACATGACCAATAGTTCAATACAAAAAAAATCGAAGGAAAGTGAGTTAAATTTAGAGGAGGGTTTTTTAGGAATTTGTAGAGCTCTCATTTTCTTGCTTGACACTTCACAAATGATGATTAAAACCCCTCAATTTCACTCTTAAACCTACCAAACACTATGCATTAATGCCTCATTAAATGTAGGGTGGTGCCACTAAATGCTCTAACAAGCGGGAGAAACGAGATGACAAGACATTATTGCCATCAAGCCCCTAGGATGGGGGATTTCATGAGGTGAGAATCCTAAAAAAGGAAGCATAAAGACCAAATCTTCAAAAGGAAAATGATGACAACGAACATGTGTCAGAGATCGGGCCCAACAAGGATTGTATATTAATCCTAAAGATCCCAAAACTCTGACAAGTGATAAAAAACACAAAGAGGGAAGAGAAAAAGGGAAAAAGGGAAAGAAAAGAGGAAAAAGGGAGGAAAGGAAAGAGAGAAGAGAGAGAAGAAAAAATAAAGAAGAAGAAAAATAAAAAAGGGGGGTCCCCATTTTTCTATAAAACAAAATGGGGAGTGGGTGCAAGACACAACCCATCCTTTCAATCCATCATCATTCTTTCAAACCAATATTCCCATCCATATCCTCATATCTAAGGTCCATATTTCTACCCCTTATCCCATCATCATCAATCACCTTTCATCCAATCCCATAATTCCTAGGTCTCTTTCTTATAGGCCTAGCACAAGGTTACAAGATATAAATTAAATCATGACCACACAAGAATTCCCAACATCATCCTCCAATGATATATTCTTTGAGGAAGTGGTCCATGAAGTCCCCTTAGAGAATGCATTCCCATTTCAATCCCACACCATACATGAAGTAGATAAAGATTTGAATGATCAAGAATCACCCACATTGGAGGACTTTTCACAAGACACTCAAGCCATGGACTTAATGCATCATTACATCATGAAGTATCCCAATCAATACATCTTTATGCTAGCTAAGAATGGTGCCAAATTACCTCATGATTTTGACAACTTCCAAAGTATGCAACAAGCTCCTTCCACACCTCCAACTTCTAATCATCATAATCCTACATATCTTCCATCTTCTTCTCATCCTCCTATTTTATCTCAATCCACCAATCTCACATACACATCCCACTTAAATCTATAAAAATCCCATCAAGAACTAAAAACATCTCAACACATATCCCACAACCTCAAACTTCCACCCCTTCTCCTCACATTTCAATATCCATCCCATTAAACACAACCCCCACCTTCAAAACTTCTAATCTAATTTCGTCCACTCATCAAAACTTCCAAACATTATACACACAACCTCCCACATCCAATTATCAACCACCACCATAATCTCATAAGTTCTTTGGAACAAGACATTCAACAAATCAAGGAAACCTTAAGGGACTTTAATTAGGACATAAAAATAAAAGTTAAACCTTTCAAGAGCTATGTCCTTACCCTTTCAATAAATCCATCACCATGATCCCCTTTCCTCAAAAATTTGAGATGCCTAAATTTGATAAATATAAAAGGAAAGGGATATCCTAGGGAGAACCTTAAATAATTTTACATCACATGCCAATAGGTTTTCTATCTTTATGCATGTACCTATTGGGACTATTCCCAATAAGCTTGGGTGGACAAACACTAGATTATCTTAAACATCTTCGTCATGGAACAATCACCAAATTTTTTGACCTAGGCACAAAATTTATCACAAATTTATCCTACAATATTTAACATGACATCACCATGATGGACCTATGTAACAAAAATCAAAATAATGATGAAATATTTTCCTCTTTCTTATAAATATGGAGACATCTTTCTAGTTACTTTGCATAGCTTGTGCTTGAAAAACAACTAATAACCATGTTTTCCCAAAACTTTAATTCTAAAATGGCTTTCATTTAAAAATTCAATGTGCTCACTCCTTCAATGAAATCATAGAAAAATGATTTTCTGTAGAGAATCACTTATCACAAAAGGAATAGTTAATATCTATAAGGAGAGCAAAAACAATAATCAATCTAGTAAAAAATCTCATTTTTGGAACAAGAACAAGAACATAGTTAATAATGGTTTGACTGATTCCAATCATGTCGAAAAAATCGAAATACCTCCACCACCATCATATCAAAAAACATACCTCCCCAACACAATGTGATCATCCCCAAAGGACAACCTAAATGATATAATTGACACAAATATACTCCCTTGGGTGAGCCTATTGAGTCTACCCTCCAAAAACTAGTCCAAGAAAACATGATACAACTTCTAGTTGTAAAACCGCTTGGTGAAGATGCTCCTAAGCCCTCTTGGTATAAAGAGCATGAATTTTGTGAGTATTATTGAGTACATTGATATAAAACATTTAATTTCATGAGACTCAAAAACTCAATCGAATATCTCATCAATTAAGGATGAATCACCATTGAAGACCAAAAATCACCTAATGAACAATTGGGTATGTATAAGAAACCTTTCCCTCAACATAATTATGGTAAGGCTTCAACATCTTATAATGTAACATATTATACCTAGAACAATAATATTTCATATGATTTAGTTATTGGCTGCATTGAACAAAGTCTTTCCCAAGTAGCCACTATAACCATAAAAAAAAATCTGTGTTGTCACTACTTGTCATGGTCAAGTCAACATCTAATGAGACTCATCCTCCTCCCCATATACACAAAAATATAATATCCTTGACCACTTAAGTAAAAAACCAACACAAATATCCATCCTTGAGCTACTTATAACATCCCCCATCCAAAAATAGCTTCTCAAAAAATCCCTTCAAAAATCTTGTTACCAATGACAGTAATCTTGCTCAATTTCAAGCCATGATAGGGAAATTATCTTCTCCACAATACCTCATGTTTATAGCTAACAATTCACCTTCCAACGATCCATCTCACAATAATCCACCTTACCTTGAAACCCATATCCATAAAACCATAATCAAGTGTTTCCTAATAAAGGGTGGATCAAGACTTAATCTTTGAAACTTAAATATAATAAAAAAAATGGGCTATTTTGATGATGTTTTTGATCCTCATGGGAATATTACTATCAAATCTTATGATGAAGTTGATGTGAATCTAAAGGTTCCATAAAGTTTCCCATCCAAGTTGGACTGACTACTATAGAAACTACTTGTCATATTCTAGACCTTGATCTCCCATACAACATCCTTCTTGGATGCCCATGGATCCATGTCATTCAAGCCATCCCTTCCATGTATCATCAATGCATAAAGTTCCCCTACAATGGAATTGAAGTGATTGTCCTTGCTGATCAAAATCCTTTTCAATATTGCAAGTTCTTGGAAAGTAGTCACGACCCTTCACAATATTTCCCTACCAATCATGAAGAATATTCATCCTCACACATTGATCCTTCCACATTATCAACTTCATCTACTTCTCACACTATCCCAAAGATCAAGGCTAAAATCAAACATGCATTGGATGCAGAGAATATGAGTTGCATTATTTCCACATCGAGCATCAAGGGTTAGGGTGTGAACCACCTAATATTGTTCCTAATAAGCATAATTACAATCCCACTAAACTCATGAAAGCACCCTTTGGTATTACCATCACTAATAAGGATAACCATGAAGACTTCGTTGAATATATCATTAAACTATTCCAAGATTTATATATCCTCACCATCTCATCTACCTCATTCAAATCCACCCATCTCCTAGACTTGGATCAACAAGTGTCACTTATTAAGGATGCATATAAAAGAAACAAGGCTTTCACTAAATATACAAAAATCCAAAAGCCTTTACCAATTGGAGATAAAAAAATCAAATAATAAAAAAAAGAAAATAAAAATAATTCATCCAATCAAAATCTCAATCAAAAGCTATTGGAATCTAAAAAAATCAAAGTCAAAAATAAAATCAAGTCGATCTCTACTAATGCTCCATCATCCAAAGTAATTGGGGGAATCTGCAAAACTAAAATCAATATGTCAAGATGTGACCTTGTTGATCATAAGTCTGTCGAAGTGAGAAACCAAGATCTTCAATTTGTAATACCAAATAACCTCCACAAACAATAGAGAGAATCAACAATGAAAGATGCTATTCCACCAAACAAGAATTGCAATATCATATAATATGATCAAGATGCGATCAAGATGCAAAATATGCAAGAGATTCCTTGCTTATAAAGGTAAGGTGAGAGATAGGATTAGACAAGATCATGACAAGTGTGTTAATCCTATCACATGAGACAACTAACTCATAACTACATAGGATAATGTAACATCTAGATAATACAAGTAAAACTTCTAGAAGAAAGCTTATATCCTAAGTAAACTTAACATGTGAATAAGTCCCCTAAGTCCCTAGTAAGGAATTAACTAGGTACAAGAATTAAATGTACTAATGATTGAATTAAAATTTCATCTCACAATTTGTGGGACTTTGTCAAAAGGAAAGAATAACTTTTAATGAAAATCCCTAGCATCATGACATGTGGTAGTTTTGTGGAACTATAAAGTGAAAAAATATACCATGTTAAACCAAATTTATTTTTAGTTTTAGCTAAGTAATAACATAACCTATCCCACATGACATACTTTCATGGAATCCCCAAAAAAAGAGCCCTAACTTCTCCTAGGTTAGCATAGATTATTCAATCTAATATAGGAAGATCCAGTCAATAACCCACATAACCTACAACCATAACAATACAAAAAGGATCCTTAAATAACCCCATCTACCAAATTTCAACACTCATGACTTCTCCACATCATTTTATGTAGGTCTAAAACACTATAATATAAGAAATGGGATCAATCTTGATGACATTTTAAATTTCCTTAAGTAGTAAGGTTGAACATTAAATATAAGACTATATGTGTCCATGATGGATAAGTTTCACCTACTAGTGCCATTTAAGTGTAGTACTAAGTGTCAAACTCTCCCGAACAAGTTACTAAGGCCTTGTAGACATGCCCAACCATTGAAAGAAGAAATTAAGGTTACAAAATATTTAGAAAGGTCTTTTCCTAAGTATATTTAAAATTTGAAATATTAAAAGGGGGAAAATAATTGTGGGCTAGGTTTACTAGCTTATAAATACCATCATAGATGCATATTCATAGTTTAGGCTACACCTTAGAATGCTAGGCTACAAATCCTAATCTATTAGTTAAATCTCAAAGAATTATATTTTTATGGTCGAGATTTTGATCTTGATGTACAAGTTGATTCTAGCCTCTCTTTGATAGGGAAGCCTCATTGTCTATTTCTAGAAGTGCATGTTGTATAATAGTGATTGAACCATGAACCTAATAAGTAGGATATTCTCTAAACGATTATATAGTTTTCTTATATTTATATTTAATATTGTGCATGCATGTTTCTTTCTATTGATTATTGCAATGTGAGATAATAAGCTCTACTTGAGTAGTTAAGATAATTTTATTATCCATCATGGGCCTTTTGTACATTATTTCTTTGACTTCTAAAATATCTAACCCTTTTCAAACCCCCGACACACTAGATTTAGGATTAGTTTAGGATAAATTGGGAGCCAACCTTTAAATTTTGGAAATACATACTTACAAGTCACTCATTGTCTTGCATTCCTTTCTATTATTGGTATTTCACGCACAATAAATTTGACTATTAAGGGGATAGATTTGAAATTTTTTCCACCTAAACGAGCTAGTAACTCTTGGTGTGTTTCATGAAATCTTGAGGAAATTAGTTGAAACCAACCAAAAGTAACTTCATTTCCTTAAATTTAAACTAAGAAATATGATAAGGATGTGGATGATTTTTCTATTTTAAATCTAATACTTGTGCTAGTTATTTGGAAACTATTTTTTCATAATTTCCACCCTAAATAATAAATATAAATAAATTTTCTTGTAAAATGCACCTAGTTTTTAATGTATTTTCTCATATCCATGTGTTACCATGTAATCATTATCCAACACATGTTATTTCCTTGGAGCAATATATTTTCTTCTTATCATGATACTTTAGCCTAGATTTGTTGCAACATCTAGATTATGTTCTTGTACCTCAACCTCAATAAAATTTACACTGTCTAATTGATCTTCTTATCTTCCTTTCTTGTGCATGATAGTGCATAAACCAAAACAAGAATTCTTCTTCTTCACCACACATATAGAAAATATTACTTTTTTGTGGGGATTTTTGTTCTTTACCATCACCATACTCTTTACCTCTTTGAAATCCTCTATATTGATTCTAAAATCCTTCTTTGGAATTTTCCTCTTTCTCCTTGTCATAGAAAGTTCAATCTTTGTGGGATTAAACACACCTAAAAATTTTAAAGGACATGATGGTTGCCTTTTCAACCCTAATTATCTCTAAAAATTCTATCGACCATGCTTCTCTAAGTTTTCCTTCAAAGGTATTTGATAGACATATTTTATACTATGAATTGTTGGGAATTAAGTTGCCTCAACCTTTTCAAGAACTTGATTTAATTAATTTATTACTATTTTTTCATATTTTTTTGATATATTTCATCTTTTATTTTAATTAACGTCATTTTATACTTCAATCCCTTAAATATTATAATAGGAAGTTGTTTCCACACACCTTGGTTCCTTATAAGTTGTATAAGATCCTAATCACCTTTGGTTACAGTTGTTGGGTAGAGGGCTTTTTGAGATAATCATTATTTTAGTGGAGTTGGCTTGGGATAAAATTATAGACCAAGGCTATAGCCACTACTTTCTGTAAGAGTTGTTGATGAACTTGAGCATCCAGGATCACCTGTAAAACAAAGATAAACCTTCTACACGAGAACATCAAGAGGATGAAATGTTGGAATATGGTGTAATAATAGAATAATGATATTATCACACTCCAAATGATACAATATGTATCAACACTCCCTTGAACTATTTGAGTTGATATGAACTCATTTGAACTAGATAAGAGGGAGAGGTGAGTGTTGAATATATAGCAGAATATGGGCATATAATTCCAAGAGGGGTAATAACTCCTAAATGACCAAATTAGGTGGGAGTTATGCCTACTTGGAAAATGCCAAACATGTGGCTTAACCTACTCAAAAGGAGAAAGGATAGTGGTTTTGTGAGGTGGCATAAAAGGCCAAAAGAGGGTGTAAGACTCAACCACCCAAGTGTGGGTGAGAGCGACACATGTAATCGTTGGATTGTGCCACATGTCCTCACATAAACCATGTTTCCTATAACCTAAGTATGCTTAATAATGTACATAGGAAAAATAAATATTAAAAAACCTACACTAACACCCCCCATTAAGCATAACTTAGGTGGGTGAAAGAATGAAACAATGCAAAGATGGGTTCTGGCTACTAGGCCATGTTAGGTACCCATATACAATAATGAAACCTCTCAAAAGATGAGAAAGAGAAAAATCGTAGGACAAAACTCCCCCCCAAGAGAGAAGAGAGACCATACAATTCCCCAATGTAAAATCTCCTACATTGTTGGTGAATGCTTGACATAAGAAGCTGAAGAAGATCCAAGATCATCAAACAATATTCCTCCCATTAGGAAGAAAGAAAACCAATGATGTATGTATAATATCTTCCCATTCCTAAAAGGAATATAAAGGAAGAATGATGAAAATGTATGATGTCTCTGAACTCTGCTTAGGTGTCCCCATGTCGATGCTAAAAGTTTTCACCATTAGATAAGGTGTTCTAGGCCACACTACAAAAGATGACAATCTAGAACCTAGTGGAGATGGATGTAGAACAAAATCTAAAGACAAAAATATCTTCTTTAAAGACAAAGGTGCCTCCTCCAAATGGTGCTCAATAGTAACCACAATCATGTCAAACTGTGAAGAATGATTGTGTGGGTAAAGAAGAAGAGGGTCAAAAGGTTTCCCCTCAACATTTGAAGAAATCGAAGAAACTTCATCAAAGAGAAGATGTATGCACACTCAATTGTGTCCTCCAAGTCTGCAAGATAGGACTCATAAAACAAACCTGCAATGTATGCCAAGTACTCATCCCAAGTAGCTGTGTCTAGAAGACAATGAATGTCTTGTTGTACTGAATCAATAGAAGCCATGGATGTAGCAATACCAGTATCATCAAAAACAACAAGTGATGTAGGAGATGAAGTCTTAGCACATGTCTCTTGAACCTCAGTTGAGATAATACCAAGATTCACTTGACCATACTGAATCTCCTCAAAAATGTTCACACTAGATGCTTGAGTGTGTACATCAGCCAAAGGAACATCAGAGGAAAAGTATGAGAAGGTGTATACTCGAGATTGATGATGTACCTCCCCAACTGAAACAATATCTTTGCTATGCAAATCTTGAATAATCATAGAATCTGGTGTGAACTCAACACTCTTTCCTTCCCCACCATGTGTGATCTGATAGATAGAAAGGATATTTGTTGACAATGAAGGAACAAAAAGAACATCATTGAATGATCCTTTTTCTATGTCAATAGATCCTTTCCCACAAACACACACATATATGTTGTTAGCTATCAGGATGTTTGGTGATGAACAAGTTTCAAATGAAGAGAACATACTCTATGATGAAGCCATGTGATGTGAAGATCCAAAATCAAGGATCCATCCTACAATTGCAACAAGTGATTTCCCCTTTTGTTTCTCAGACTTTGGTTTATAAGAAGATGATGAATCCTTTGACATAGTTGAAGGCAAATTGATTTTATTCTTTATCAAAAGATGCTTCAACTCATCAATTTGTTTTAAATAACATTGATGTTCATCATGCCCAAATTTCTTACAATATGCATATGTGGGCTTCTCATTCTTAAATGATTCCCCTTTTGAGGAAGAGGATTCAAATTCTTTTTGTGGCTTGTTCTTTTTCTTCTTTTGTTTTTGATCAGGATACCTTGATTCTTTCTTTACCTTAGGCTCATTAGCCACCAATGTTTGTGACTTGGAAATATTGTGAGACCCATTTGAATCTTCTCTTCCTTTTGGATTAGAAAATCTGAAAATGCATCAAATGTAGGCACAACATATGAAGTTCTCATAGAAATCCTATTGGTGTGAAATCCAAAAACAAAGACATAATACTCAGGACCAACCTTGGATAACACATTAAGAATCAACTGTAAATCCTCCTTAGTAATCTTGCAATCCTTTAGCTATGATCTTAGTTTCTTAATCCTGGAGATATAGTCTTGGATGTGGTCAAAATTTTTTAGATCAAGATTCATCAAATCATTATCAATTTGATAACCCTTAATCTTATCATTTTTACCATACAAATTTTCAAGAGTCTCCCAAGCCTCCTTAGGCGTCTTGGATGATTCAAGATGAAATTGTAAATCAAAAGAGACTAATGAACAAATGTAACCAAGAGCTCTCTCATGATTGATCTCCCATTTTTCCTTAGCATCAACATCAGGAGGTTCAAGAATAGATTCTTTTACATAGCCCATGCAACCTTTTTCCCTTAGATAATTCCATACCGATTTTTTCCATGATTCATAATTATATGAAGTTAGGAGTTCAATTTGAGATTTCCCCATTGTACTAACACACAACAAAAGAAATGAAAGCAATAAAAAAACCACAAGATCACCCCCCAAGATTCACTCAATCAATGATCCCCCTTAGAAGAATATGATGGTGGTAGTTTATAATTAGCACGTTTACAATTCTAGAGTTGTTACCAGAGTTTTATAATGTCCAAAATTGGACCCAAATACTAAAAGTACAAATTAATCTCAGAATCAAAACCTCAAAATAGCACCAATGTGTAGTGCTCAGAAAAATACCAACTTTCAAAAATAGAATCGCCTCGATCCGAGGTCGTATGTGAAAGTTACAGCTATTTGAAGTTCTAAAAACGAGAGCTGTCCTTCAAATTTTCTAAGAAAACTGATTTTCTAGAAAATAAAATTAGATGAGAAAAAAATAATTTCACCACTACGAAGCCTGCAAAATTCTACCCCAAATTAAAAAAAATTGCTCGCAAAATGGAGCTTGAATGACTGAGTTAGAGGCTTTTGAAGATCAAATGCAAAATGCAAAACTCCAACAAAGAGGGGGTCCAAAAATCCAAATGCAAGTGCTGACATCAACACTGCATCATTGCTATATTTAGCAGAATGTTGGCAACTTTGGAGATACTATCAAATTTGGAGTTTTGCTAATCAGTTTAAATATCTGCCAAATCTACCACCTCTACTAAATTTAGCGGACCTTACTAAACCTGGAACTCATGCTATTTTAACAAAACTGCTAAATATTCTCCAAATATAGTAGGTGTGCTGGGTCAATTTTTGAATTTTCTATTTTATTTTTCAGCTTTCAAATTAAATTTGTTGGGAAAGTTTATTTAAAAAAAACTCTTTTAAAATTTTTTTTAGCCACTAAGGCCCTCACTCTACCCTCTAATTACAAGGAAGGAGGTTTTTAAAAGAAAAAGCTTTTCAAACAAATGTATTTGCTGCAAAGAGTACGCAACAAATTTATTAGCTGCAAATAATGGTACGGGCCAGTGGTGGGGTACCTTGTGCAGGGGTGGTTCACTTTTGACTTTTATTTTGTTTTTAAAATTTAAATTTTTTTTTTTCCAAATACAAATATTTTTTGATAATATAAATTTTTAAGAATGGAAATTTTTTTTAACCCAAATTAAAAAAAATTTCTGACTTGATTTTTGCAGCTAGTGACCATACGAATTCCATACGGATGGTACAAAATATTTTTGTCAAAGATTCCTCAAGTCCTCCAAAATTGGTCAAAAATTTTTCGGGAGCTGAAATATAGAGTATTTTATATGAAAATTTGTGTGAAGCCTTCTGGACTCAATGTCAATTTCTATTTTCACTGAAAACGCAACCCAACAAAAGCTCAATGTTAAATTTCTCCCAAATTCGAGGAGCTTGTAGATTTGAACACTCTGATACCATGTAAGAGTTGCTGATGAACTTGAGCATCCAAGATCACCTACAAAACAAAGATAAACCTTCTACATAAGAGCAACAAGAGGATGAAATGCTGGAACATGGTGCAATAACAAAATAATGATATTATCACACTCCAAATGATACAGTATGTATCAACACTCCCTTTAACTGACTTAGTTGATATGAACTCATCTAAACTATATAGGAGGGAGAGGTGAGTGCTGAATATATAATATAATATGGGCATATAATTTCAAGAGGGGTAATAACTCCCAAATAACCAAATTAGGTGGGAGTTATGTCTACTTGGAAAATGCAAAACATGTGGCATAACCTACTTAGAAGGAGACATGATAGTGGTTTTGTGAGGTGGCATAAAATGCTAAAAGAGGGTGTGAGACTCAACCACCCAAGTGTGGGTGAGAGTGACACATATAATCGATGGATTATGCCACGTGTGCTCACATAAACCATGTCTCCTATAACCTAAGTATGCTTAATAATGTGTAGGAAAAATAAATATTAAAAAACCTACACTAACAACCCCCCTTAAGCATAACTTAGATGGTTGAAAGGATGAAACAATGCAAAGATGGGTCCTAGCTACAAGGCTATGTTAGGTACCCATGTACAATAATGAAACCTCTCAAAAGATGAGAAAGAGAAAACTCGTAGGACAAAACTCCCCACCAAGAGAGAAGAAGAGAGACCATACAGTCCCCCAATGTAGAATCTCCTGCATTGTTGGTGAATGCTTGACATAAGAAGCTGAAGAAGATCCAAGATCGTCGAACAATATTCCTCCCCTTAGGCAGAAAGAAAACCAATGATGTATGCATGATATCTTCCCATTCCTAAAAGGAATATAAAGAAAGAATGATGAAAATGTATGATGTCTCTAAACTCTGCTCAGGTGTCCCCATGCCGATGCCGAAAGTTTGTCACCATCAGATTAGGTGTTCGAGGCCACACTGTAGAATATGACAATCTAGATCCTAGTGGAGATGGATGTAGAACAAAATCTGAAGACAAAAATATCTTCTTTGAAGACAAAGGTGCCTCCTCCAAATGGTGCTCAATAGTAACCACAGTCATGTCAAACCAGGTGAAGAATGATCGTGTGGGTAAAGAACAAGAGGGTCGAAAGGTTTCCCCTCAACATCTAAAGAAGTTGAAGCAACTTCATCAAAGAGAAGATGTATGCACTCAATATTTAGGATCCCATTGCACAAAAGGTGCAATTTTTGTAGATATTAATCAGGTTCTTCCCTTCTCTTGCATCCTAAAGCAATAGAAAGGAAATATGTGATTCAACTTCCTTCTATATTTAAGATAGTTGAATTAAGACCCCTTAGTAGATGTACAAAGTTGAGGAGAGCTCATTAAACTATACATATTTTGAAGAGGAGGAAGAACCTCCAATTCTGCTTGTTCAAAGGTATATTAGGCTTACACAACCATTAAATATGTATTTTCTTAATGATTAGATGTATATTTTTCTTTGAATCATACTAACATTGATAAATTAAGATCTATATAAGAGGGATTAGATATGAATGATGTAGAGTCCTATAAAATATACATGATTGAAGAAATGATGACACTTGAAAGAGTGGCACATGGAACCTTATAACACTACTTGAAGGACATAAACCTGCTAGATGCAAATGACTACTAAAAATTAAGATAGGTTTATATGGTACTATTGAGAAGTAAAAAACATTATTGGTTATGAAAGGTTACTCCCAAGTTGAGGGGGTTGATGTCAATGAGATATTTTCTCCTATTGCACAAAAATGACATCTATTAGATTCTTATTATCTATTGTTATAGCTTGTGCTTTATAGGTTGAGAAAGTGGATGTAAAAATGACATTGTTCCATGGTGATTAGGATGAGGATATAATTTATGACACAACAAGAGTGATACATGGTTAAATATAGATGTAATATTGTTTATAAATTGAAAAAGCCCTTCCATATCCTAAAATAAATTCTTATGATGTAGTACTAGAAGTTTGATACACACGTGTTGATTTTATGGTTTGAGAGATCTAAATATAATCATTACGTTTATTTTAAATATGAATTGGTGATCATTTATTGGTTATTTCTTTATAAAATGATTATATGTTATTTATTGGAGAAGGGAAATGCTTGATATCATTATTAAAAAAATTCAAATATTTGCAAAGTTTGAAATGAAATATCTCCAAGAAAACACATTCTTGGGATGGAAAAGAA
>VDFB02340683.1:0-46671 GCA_007258455.2 Sequoia sempervirens | reverse complement strand
AAAGATGAATCTATTTCTACTAACTCTAAAAGATGTGTGAAGGAATTCCCTCCAGAGAGAAAGGATAAGACTGAAGGTACTTTGGTATCTTCTTTTCATGCTAGATAGGATAAGAACTATTGGATTATTGATAGTGGTTTCTCTAATCATATGATCGAAGATAAGAGTAAGTTTGTTAAACATGAAAATTATGATGGATGAATAGTTAGATTTGGTGATGATTCAAGTGATAAGATATGTGGAATAGGTTCAATCAGTTTTGATGGCATGCATAACCTCTTGAGTGTTGGAAAAATGTGTAGCAAAGGATATAATCTTATGTTTCAAGATGATGGATGTGACATCAAAAAAGGGTCTAAAATAATAATTGTTGCTAGAAGAACAAATGGAAATGTTTATCAGCTCAAGGGTGTTGATGGTCACTGTTTTATGACTCGAAGCAATGAAAGTTGGCTGTGGCATAGTAGGATGTGTCACATTAATTTTGATAATTTGGTAAGAATTAGTTCATCTCAAGCAATGAGAGATCTTCCAAATATTACAAACCCTATTAATGTTGTCTGTAAGGATTGTTAGATTAGAAAGAAAGCAAGAAGAAGTTTCAAAGGAAAAGAACAATCTTCTACCAGATTACTTGAATTGGTGCATACAGATCCTTGTGGTCCTACAAGAACAATAAGTCTTCAAGGTGATAGGTATTTCATTCTTTTTATTGATGATTATTCAAGAATGACATGGGTTACTTTTCTTAAAGAAAAATATGAAGCCCTAGATAGGTTCAAAGCATTTAAATTCATGGTTGAGAATGAAATGGATATGAAGATCAAGTGTTTGAGGTCTGATAGAGGTGGAGAGTTCACCTCCAATGAATTTAACATGTTTTTTGATAATCATGGCATAAAGAGGCAATTGTTTTCCCCTAGGAATCCTCAGCAAAATGGAGTAGTTGAAAGGAAAAATAGAACTATTCAAAAAGCTGCAAGGACTATGATGAAAGAAGCTAACCTACCATAAGTCTACTAGAGAGAAGAAATTCATACTGTTGTTTACATACTTAACAGAGTACAAGAAAAATAAAATAGCACAAAGACTCCCTATTAGTTGTGGTATGGAAGGACACCTACTGTCAAGTACTTGAGAGTGTTTGGAAGCAAGTGTTATATCAGAATAGATGAATAAAATTTTGGAAAATTTGATGCAAGGTCTGGTGAAGGAATCTTCCTTGGATATTCTACTTAAAGCAAAGCCTACCTGTGCTACAACAAAAGATTAAAAATTATTGTTGAGAGTGCAAGTTTCAAGGTTGTGAAGATTTTCAGAACTCAATGGTGATAGATGGATATGAATTAGATGAGCCTGATTTCAAAGAAAAGAGAAATCTAAGGAAAAGGAAGTGTGGTTTGAAGAAGAGGAAGAAGCTCTAAAAAAGACCCCAAGAACCCCCAAGTATGTGTAGAGAAATCATTCTGAAAAATAGATCATTGGAGACAAAATAAAAGGTGTATTGACAAGGAGGAAAGTTGCTAAAGAAGAGGTAAATTTGTGTTTACTTTCTAAAGTTGAACCTAAAATAGTGATTGAGACATGCAAAGATGAACATTGGATGAAGGCTATGGAAGAAGACCTACTATAGATTGAGAAGAATCGGACTTAGGAACTTGTCCCAAGACCTGTAAACAAGAATATAATCGGATCTAAGTGGGTGTTCATAAACAACTGAATGAGAATGAAGAAGTGGTAAGAAACAAAGAGAGGCTTGTGTGTAAGGGCTACTAACAAGTTGAAGGAATAGATTTTGAGGAAAAATTTGCTTCGGTGGCAAGAATGGAATCTATCAAGATGTTTTTAGATTTTGTAGCACACAAGGATTTCAAATTTTATCAAATGGATGTGAAGTCTACTTTCTTAAATGGAGAATCAAAAGAAGTTTGCATGGAACAACCAAAAGGATTTCAGTTTTCAAATAAACCAAATATGGTTTAAAAATTGAAGAAGGAATTATATGGATTGGAGCAAGCTCCCAGAGCTTGGTATGCAAGGTTGCATAAGTATTTGATACATTGAGGATTCAATAAAGATATACAGATAGTAATTTTTACTTCAAAGTTGAAAAAGATCAAATTTTGATTGTGGTTGTGTATGTTGATGACATAATTTTTGAAGGAAATGAAGCTATGTGCAAGAAGTTTGCAAAAGAGATGCAGAAAGAATTTGAGATGTCTATTTTTGGGGAGATGAATTTCTTCTTTGGGCTACAAATAAATCAAACAAACAAAGGTATATTCATTTCACAATCAAAGTATGTCAAAGAAATGTTGAAGAAGTTTGTAATGGAAGACTCTAAACCTGTATGTACTCTTGTGGTTACTGGTTACAAACTAAGCAAGAATGATGAATCTCCTACTTATTAGAGCAAGTATAGATCAATGATTGGTGGACTACTATATCTAACTGCTTCTAGACCGGATATCATGCAAGCAGTTTGTCTTGTGGCTAGATTTTAAGAAGATCCTAGAGAGTCACATGTTGCAGTAGTGAAGGGGATATTCAAATACTTAAAGGGCACTCCAAATCATGTCTTGTGGTATCCAAAGGATACTAATTTCACTTTGAGTGCTTACATAGATGCAGATTGGGTTGGTTGTGTTGATGATAGGAAAAGTACACGTGGTGGTGCATTATTTCTTGAATGTAGATTATTATCATGGCTAAGTAAGAAACAAGATTCAGTTACTTTATCTACTGCAGAGGCTGAGTACATTGCAGTAGTATCTTGTTGCACACAAGTATTGTGGATGAGGAAAATGTTAAAGGATATCAGAGTGTTGTATGATGAGTCTATTTCTATCTTTTGTGACAATACAAGTGCAATCAACATTTCAAAGAATCTAGTGATGCATTCAAGGACAAAGCATATTTCAATTTGGTATCACTTTCTGAGAGAGAAGGTTATGGAAAATGAAGTGAAGCTTGAATATGTTCCTACAAAGGATCAGATTGCTGATATATTCACTAAGGATCTTCCCAAGGATACTTTTGAGTATCTTTGGGAGAAGTTGGGGGTTATTGCCCCTCTTTCTTTGAACTAGATGCATACGGAGATGTATCAATCCAATGGATCTCAAGATTCATTCTTTATTTAGGACTAATGTTGGTGGCTACCTCTCAGGGGGAGAAGGTAGTTTCATTGTTGATTGTTACAATCAAAGAGTGTGTGGTGTCATTGTACAATGGTTCATTGATTTGGTATAGTTTGGTGTGTTCTCCTAAGGGGGAGTATTCAAAGTAGTAAAGGAAATATGATGCAGAGCAGTAATAATCAAGTTGTTTGATGTCAAAGGAAGAAAATAAATAGTGCAAACATTTTTTCCTTTTCCATTGATGTCAAAGGGGGAGAGAGAAACATGTGAAAAATAATAAGTGCTAAGGGGGAGATAAATTCATGTGGAAAAGAACAAGTCATTCAAGGAGAGAGAAACAAGTAAAGAAGACAAACCACAAAGGGGGAGAGAATGGTGTGTAAAAGATAAGTTGTCCAGGGGAAGAAGTAATATGAAGAGTTGTAGTGTGTTGGTATTCGGAGTTGTTATGTCTTTGATGGTTTTTCACATCATGTGTTGCCATCAATGACAAAGGGGGAGATTGTTGTAAGTATGAGCAGTTGGTGTTTTCATTGATGTCAACAAGTCTGTGTTGTCATTGATGTATGTAGTTGGGTAAGATTGTTGCAAGAGTGTGAGTGCAATTGATGCTTTGATTAGTTGCATTATGTTGTCATTAGTAAAGTATTGGTGTCAACCTATAGTGTTTCTTTGATAATATTCTATGGATATGGAAGTGTTGAAGATGATGAGGATGTGTCTTTGGTGCTTGGTTTCCAAGTGCTTTTGAGAAATTTTGATAAAAAGAGGAAACAGTGTGTTACAGTGGTGTTCTGGGTGATAGAGTTGTGTTCTATTTTTTTTTTCTCCACATTTCTTCTAGGTTGAAGATCTACTTGTGTGATTTAGATATGTTGGTGATAAGTGTTTATAGGTGTTGTATTCAAGAGTTGGTGTTTTGGATCATTGTACAAAATAATATGTGTTCACCAGTGTGTGACTGTGCATTGTAGAGGTTTCTGGAAGAAATGTCTTTGCTCTGTGTTTTTCTACAGCTATGTTTTAGGTCTTGCAATTATGAAGGTGTGTTGATATGTTGGTGTCTATTTTTAGTCAAGAGGATTTGAGATTTTGTGCTTCGAAACATGGTTTTCTAAGTTACAGTGTATGGTAGAGTTGTCTAAGTGTACTAGGTGTGTACATTCTTCAAGTGGAAGTTGTGAAGGATTTTGTTGGATTTTAGGGTGTTTGAGGAATATTATAGATCATGTTTGAGTGTGGTGTGTAGTTCACAAGTTATCCTTGGGTTTTAGGAAGCATGTACTTAAAATTTTAATGGTTTTTTCACAAGTAACAGTCGACTTGGTGTTTACACTATATGCGATGGATAAATATTGTGTGTGGAAGTGTGTGGTTGAATGGTGCTATTGATTTGGGTCCCAATTAAGGTTTGATGTGGTTCACATTCACTTTTATTCACTATGGAAGTGTTTAGGCACCAACCTAATTTGAATTTGCATGTTTGAGGTGCATAGCTGACCTTGGAGAAGCTTTCAAGGTTGAAGACATTATAAGTATGAGTTAAGTTTTTGAAGGATGTTAAGATAGATGTGAGATGTGAATGATGCGAAGTGCAATGTGTTAGAGTGTGAAATTGAGAAGTGTAGTGCGAGAGCTTTCATTTGTTAGTTTACTAGATGCAGTGAGCAGAAGATGGCTGCAATTCTTCAATTATATTGTGAAGGTTTTGATGGCATTTTGGTGGATTATTTGTTGCATTGAGATTCCTTTCTCTATGTAACATTCCTTCTTTATCTTCTTTTCTAGTCTAGCATTGAGCCTTTTGGAAGTGAGCCTTTCTTCTTTGGGCAGTGAGCCCTATTGTATTTGGTGTTGATATTACTTACATTGTAAGCAAATCCTCACTATGGTTTTTCCCTTCTTGGGTTTTCCACATAAATTTGGTGTTCTCTTATGTATGGTGTTAAGTTGTTTCAGTTTTTGTTATTTGTTTTTCATGCTAATTCATCATAACAAAATTAAGGGTTTAATGAATGAATGTGGATCTGAATGTTAGTAAGGGTTTTTGAAGTTTTAAGGTACAAATAATTCACCCCCCCCCCCTCCTCAGATTTCTTGTGCATTCAACATATTCAACCTTGAGAGTCAATTTTGACCAAAAAAACACTCAAAAAGCAAGTTATTAAAAGTTCAAAATTCTAGAAGTCTTAGAAAAATCTAAAATTAAAGTTTTGAAGGTTCAAACAATAGGATTAGGTTCTCAAAATTAGTGAGATTGGAGTAGCAAATTTTTGGGTAATAGAGCTCTCTAATCTCTTCAATTTTAAGAAATTATAAGTCAAATAGGTACCTAGATCATAAGTTATGGATCCTAGAAGTTGTGTTATTTCAAATATTTTTGGTGATAAGTTTTAAAAACCCATAAAAATAAAGTGGAATGCAACAAATTTCAAAATCAAAATCTATATGAAACTAAAAGGTTCCCTACAATATGATATTGTTTTCAAAATTTATAATAGTTTGCTTAATTTTTTGAAATGGGTTCTAGATAATGTAATCATTTTTTCATTTGTAGGGATTGGGTGATTTTGGAGACGCTGGTTTTATGAAGACAAACTTTGTAACATATTTTTGAAGGATAATAGGGATGCAAAATTTGTTCTAATATGTCTATTGCAATGATTTAATTTTGTGGAAATTGAGATCAATATAAATTTGCATTCAAATTATCTCCTTTGTTGTATTGTTTATCCTTGAAGAAAATATTTCAAGGAGATAAGAAAAATTTCTTTGAACATTTGGCTAATGATGTTTTATATCAGCCTCATGATCCAATTTGAAAGGTTAATGCAAAGTTGTCTTTATAGATCCTTCACCTAGAAAAACCTCATACTTCTTGAGAACCAATCAAGGTCTTAGTGGAAGCTAACAAAAATGTTTATCATTCAATGTCTACATTTATTTGATGTAAAATTTAAACATGGTGATGAATTTCATCCTCAAAACTAGAATTGAAATAATTAGTTTTCAAAAATTTAATTTGTTGATTCAAGAGTTGATGGGCAATAATAATAGCTACCTTTTTCATATCTACATTGATGCAAATCATAGTAGGAGCGTTTTAGAATACCATGTTGTTGCAAGTATGAGTAGTTGGTTTTTTCATTGATGTCAACAAGCTTGGGGGAGAAGTTATTGCAAGCTTATGTTTGTGTTGTCATTGATGACTGGTGATGGTTGATAAGTTGTGTTGATACTTTGATTAGTTGCATTATGTTGTCATTAGTAAGTACTATTGGTGGTAACCTCTAGTGTTGCTTTGATAAGCTTCCATGGATGTATAATTGAATTGTAGTTGGTTTAGTGATAATGAGGAAGTGTTGAAGATGATGAGTGTATGTCTCTGGTGCTTGGTTTCCAAGTGCTTTTGAGAAAATTTGAATAAAAGAGGAAATAATGTGTTGCAGAGGTATTCTGATATACAATGTGGTGTTTTGGTTTTGGTCCGCATTTCTTCTATGTTGAAGATCTGCTTGTGTGGTTTGAATATGTTGGTCAAAGGTGTTTAGAGGTTCTCTATCCAGAATTTCATAGTCTATTTCATTGTGCAGAATAAGTTGTGTTCACCAGTGTGTGAACTGTATATTGCAATGGTGTCTAGGAGAAATGGTTTTGCTCCACATTTCTCCATAGTTTGGTTTTTGGTAGTTGCAGTTCTGGAAATGTGCTAATAATAATCATATCTATCTTCAGTCAAAGTTGTTCATGGTTTGGTGCTTTGGAAGGTGATTTCTTGTGTTATAGAGTATGGAAGGTTGTCTGACTATACTAGGTGTGTACATTCTTCAAGTGAAAGTTGTTGTGAAGGAATTTTTTGGATTTCAGAGTGTTTGTGGAATATTCAAGTGTTGAGTGTGGTTCAGGAGAAATCTTTGAATTTAAGGAAGCATTACTTAAATGTTAATGGTGTTTACACTAATTGTGAATTTTATTTAGTGATTGTGGAAGTGTGGTGTGGTGTATATGTATGATTTGGGTTCGAGTTAAGATATGGAGTGGTCAACTTTTATTTATTTTCACTGTGGGAATGCTTAGTGCCAAACTAATTTGAATTTGCACAATTGAGGTGCATAGCTAACATTGGAGAAATTTTTCAAGGTTGAAGATGGTATAAATAAGTGTTGAGTTGATGGAGAATTATGTAATGAAGAGTGTGATGTGCATTGTAGAGTTGTGAAGTGTGAATTTTTGAAGTGCAATGTGAGCTTAATGAGTTATACTACTGGAAGTAGTGAGCATAAGGTGTCTACAATCTTTAGAGAGACTGCGAAATGTGTTGGTGATATTCTGGTGGATCTTTTATGTTGCATTGAGATGGATTTCTCACTGTAACACTCTTCTTTCTTCTTTTTTATAATTTGGCAGTGAGCCCCTCTTTCTTTTGGGAAATGAACCCTTTGTATTCAGGGTTGCAATTACTTTATATTGTGAGCTAATCCTCATCGTGGTTTTTTCCCTTCTTGGGTTTTCCAAGTAAATTTTGTGTTCTATTGTGCATGGTGTTGTATTTTAGTTTTATGTTATTTGCTTTCATGCTAAATCATTCTAACAAATTAAGGGTTAATTTAGTTGATGTGGATTTGAATGTTTATGAGGGTTTGAAGTTTTAATGTACAACCAATTCACCCCCCTCTCAGTTGTCTTGTGTGCATTCAACAATTGGTATCAAAGCAAGATTCCTTAGAAGGAAGCTTAACCACTTGAGGTAGATCTGGGATGGCCCACAAGAGGGATTCTCCTTTGTTTGATGGATCAGACTATGGTTTCTAAAAGACAAGGATGGAAGTTTTCCTAATATCTCTTGGATTTAGTGTTTGGAAGTCTGTTGAGACAAGATATACTATGCCTGCTGGTGGTCCGAAAATTGATGATAAGATCAAGGTCTATGAGAACAATGGTAAAACAAGGTATGCTCTTTTAAGTGGCCTCTCTAATACTAAACTTGTGAAAGTTATGAGTTTGAAATCTTCTAGAGACATCTACAAAAAATTGGAAAGTATTTATGAAGGAGATGATAAGGTCAAGCAAGCTAAGATGTAGAATCTAAAGATCATATTTAAGAACCTATGAATGTCTGAAGATGAAAACATTACAAGCTACATGCAGAAGGTGGACGAAGTTGTCAATTCCATCAGAGTTCTTGGTGGAAATATTGAAGAAGAAGTGGTAAAGAAGGTATGGAGAACTCTTCCTAAATCTTAGTCATAAATTTTATGCTATTGAGGAGGTTAGAGATTTAAGAAAATACTCTAAAGATCAGTTGTATGGTATTTTATCTGCTTTTGAAATGAGAAACTTTGGTACAAGTAGTACAAAAGTTGAGACTATGATGCAAAGTAGGGTGGAAGAATTCAAACTTTCTCAATCCAACAAACCCTAACTTGGTGGGTTTCTCTCTCAACCCTCCTATTCCTCTAGTAGCACTTCAAAAGTGATTTTTCCAACACAACTTTCATAAAAGACCTCATACCTAGAATCCAATTGTATATTTAGATACCCTTTAAGTCATTTAACAACATATCTCAATTTCAGGTGGGGGTGCTTTGGAACACAAGGGCCATTTTTTGTTGTTACCCTTTGAACTAGGCTTAATTAGGCTTATTCCACTATGCCACAACAAGGTTTTCACAACCTAGACCTCAAACCTTCATTCCAATAGCTTAGACATGTCAAAAATAGTCTTCCTCAACATTTCCAACCCTTTCAAACAACTTCCCAAGATCTTTTCTAAAAACCCTAAGTCCTAAGCAACTTCTTTGCCTAAAATATGAGGTTTTCTATCTAGGGCATCACCAAATTTACACCAACCTTCATCCACTACTCCTGCAAACATCAAAAACACAAAACATAGCATGTATACACCCATTCCACCGAGTTTAAATCATGTTCATTGGTGGAATGGGAAGGAAATCATGATTTTCTGTCAAAGCACACCCTAAATGAGGGTTTCAAGCAACCTTCAGTAAATTGGCTCTAATTTACTCCAAACTTAATGAAATCAGGTAAAACCAAATGTAATAGAACAAAGATTCAATAAATTATCTGTTCCCATGGATTTTATATCACTTTCAGTCTATACAAAGCCATACCACAATGTGTAGTAGAAAATTGTGCTTCTAAAACGCAGAAAATAGAGTCTTTGTTATTCAAAATTCAAATCTCTATCATCCAATCTTGTCTCAATGCTCACAAATGCTTTTTTAAAGCATTCCCAAGCATAACCAATCGATTCCAACTATTTTCTCAACTCCCCAACCGTTCAAATTCCCCTAAGACACAAAATGCAAAAATTGCTTGAGCAACAATTTTGCAACTTTTGCAAAATTTGACAACTTTTCACAAACTAACCCCACATGACTCAAACTAACCAAAAACATGATGAATGGTATTAAGAGACCTTATTAAAACCAAAATTGACTGACCCACACAAAATACTAACACTTTCCAACTTTTTAACATTAAGACCTATGGTGCCCTGCACCATACTCCCCAGACAAAATAGACTCAAATCCCATTGAGGACAGTGTTGCAACAATAGATTCAGGCTTGTTCATGTCATTCTCTGACCTCCAAGTGACATCTCCATTTGGTAAGACCTTCCAATGGACTAAGTCCTATAAATATGCATCATCTCTTGTCTTTTTGAATTCTTTGATACCTAAGATATGCTCCAACTTCAGAGGCCTACTTGATGGATGATATTTGACCTTTTCTTCACCTAAGAATGTTGTTGAATCTGCATCATTATCTACTACCATATCTCCTTCTTCCTTGTAATGAACTTCCTTATTCTTCACTTTTAGGTGTATACTTGAACTTTCCAACATTCCCTTGTAGTTTATCCTTGACCTCCTCACCTTTGTTGTTCACCTCTTCCATTTGTTGTTGTATCCCTGTAACTGTTGCTTGATCAAGTGTATTAACCTTTGATATGAAAGGAATAGAATGACCAACAATCCCTTTTGAAAGCAATGAATGGATCACTCCTAACATCATAGCAACATAATTCTTAAGCCAATCTTGAATCTCCAAAATCAATTCATCCTTGATTTCAACGAAACAAATCTTGACACTAACTCAATATCATTTCCCTCCAAAATCAAGTCATTCTTCATGTATGTTGTCATAATGTCTTCAGGTTTAGGAGTGGCTGCAAGGTTCATGTTCTCCTCTTCTTTTACTTTAATGAAATCTTTCCTACCTACCATAATCACATTATCTCCCTTAGTTTTTCCTTTGTACTCCTCTCTCAATGGTGTCAAAGTATAGGCGACCCCATCTTTTTCATCTCATAAGTATTCCTCCTTCCATCATACATAGCATTCCTATCAAATTGCCAAGGCCTCCCTAGCAGCAAATGGAATACATCCATGGGTAGTATGTCACATAAAAAAATTTATTTGTATCCTCCTCTACTGAACTCCACCCAACTTTGTTCATTTACTAAAACATATTGACCCTCATTCAACCAAGAGACTTTGTAAGGGGTAGTATGTGGTATTCTAGGCAACTTAAGTTTTTCAACCATCTCAACTGAAACCATATTATTTGTACTTCCTGAATCAATTACAACTTTGAAAACCTTACCCAAGCACTTACAAGTTGTCTTGAAAAGAGTCTTCCTTTGTGGTGGCTCCTTCTCTACTGGTATTTTGATGAGAGTTCTCCTTACCATGAGTGATTCACCAACTTCTAGAGTAGCATGTTGTGATGGAGAGTTTACACTCTCATTGTCCTCTTCTTGCACCAATTGAGCTCTTATTTCTCCTCCATGTGAAGTAGTATCCTGATATTCATTGCATTTTCATGCTTGATGTCCAAACTTGTTGCATTGGTAGCACCTTCCAGTGAATCCACTAGTTCCTCTTCCTTGACCTCTAAAGCCTGATCTACCTCCCCTAAATCCACCTCTCTGATCTGCAACTTGGTCTTGGAATTTTTTTGTTTCTTCTTGGCTCTCATATGACTGCCTTGGATTAGAAAATGACCCTCTTCCTATGGAATTATTGTCTTTGCCCCTATTTTTTTTGTCTTTCCTTCTCTTTAGCTTTTCTTCATCCCTAATTTCCATTTGATAACATTCATCAACCGTTCTTGGATTTTCCAAACTTAACTCATTTTGAATGTTAAACCTTAACCCACTGAGATATCTAGCCACCTTCTCCACATCATCCTCCATGTGACCTGTTCTTATACTCAGCTTATAAAACTCATCAGTATAGGCTTTGACATCCATATCTCTTTGTTTCAGACCTTGAAATTTCTTGTACAATTGAATTGCATAATCAATCGATAAGAAATTACCCTTAAGCTTGGCCACCATTTTGTCCCAAGAGACAATTTTTGACTTTCCTTTCTTCCTCCTTTCAGTCTACTCACAATCCCACCATAGTAGGGCATGACCCTTCAATGTTGTTTTTGCTATCTTGACCCTTTGTTCCTTAGGTACATCTTCACATTCAAAGTAATTGTCAAGTGTTGCAATCCAATCCAAAATCTCTTCTTCATTCAAGTTCCCTCCATACATAGGTAAATCAATCGTTATCTTGTGTGTATCTTCCTTGACTGCTCTTAGTAGATTGGCCATCCTCTGCTCATCAGGATCCAACTCTTCCTCTTCTTCATTCTCCTCTTCCCCTTCTTCTTCAAAGTCACTCACATCACCCATGACCATACCCTTCCTTTGATTGGTTTCAATAGCCTCAAGCCTTGCTACCACCATATTTTGCAGTTCCTTCAATCTTCTAATCTCCTTTGCAGTCTTTTCTTTCATCTCATTCATTTCCCTAGCCATAGGGTTACCCTTTGGAAGCATCTTGTTCACTTTTTCACTTCAACCTTTCTCTCTTATTTCACACTTTCCCTTTTAACATACCCACCGATGCTCTGATACCAATTTGATATAGATCAGGGTGGAAGACTTCAAACTTACTCAATCCAACAAACTTTGCAATTCTAAAACCCCAACTTGGTGAGTTTCTCTCTCAACCCTCCTATTCCTCCAGTGGTACTTCAAAAGTGGTTTTTCCAACACAACTTTCATGAAAGACCTCATACCCAGAATCCAATTATATATTTAGATAGCCATTAAGTCATTTAACAACATATCTCAATTGTAGGTGGGGGTGTTTTGGATCACAAGGGCCAATTTTTTGCTACTATGCTTTGAAATAGGCCTAATTAGGCTTATTCCACTAGGTCACAACAAGGTTTTCACAACCCATGCCTCAAACCTTCATGCCAATAGCTCAGACATGTCAAAAATATTCTGCCTCAACATTTCAAATCCCTTCAAACAACTTCCCAAGAGCTTTTCTACAAACCCTAAGTCCTAAGCAACTTTTTTGCCCAAAATATAAGGTTTTCTGCCTAGGGCATCAACAAATTTACACTAGCCCTCATCCCCTGCTCTTGCAAACATCAAGAACACAAAACATAGCATGTATACACCCATTCCACCAAGTTTAAGGCCTTTTCATCGGTGGAATGGGATGGAAATCATGATTTTTTGTCAAAGCACACCCTAAATGAGGGTTTCAAGCAACCTTTAGTAAATTGGCTCTAATTTACTCCAAACTTAATGAGATCGGGTGAAACTAAATGCAATAGAATAAATATTCAATACATTATCTATTCCAATGGAGTATAAATCACTTTCAGGCTGTACAGGGCCGTACCACAACGTGTAGTAGAAAATTGTGCTTCTAAAACACAGAAAACAGAGTCTTTGTTATTCAAAATTCAAATCTACATCATCCAACCTTGTCTCAACATTCACACATGATTTTTTAAAACATTCCCAAGCATGACCAATTCATTCCAACTATTTTCTCAACTCCCCAACTGTTCAAATTCCCCTAAGACACAAAATGCAAAAATTGTTTGAGCAACATTTTTGCAACTTTTGCAAAATTTGACAACTTTTCACAAACTAACCCCACATGACTGAAACTAACCAAAATCATGAGGAATGGTATTAAAAGACCTTATTACAACCAAAATTGACTGACCCACACAAAATACTAACACTTTGCAACTTTTTAACATTAAGAAGGTCTATGGTGCCCTGCACCAGACTGATTTTAAGGTTGGAAAATCATAAAAGACTAAGGAATCAAATGAAGAGGATCTTGATGTTGCAGAAGGAAATTTTGTGAGGAAAATGAAAAAGGGTATTGGTAAATACAGAGGTAATTTTCTTTTCAAATGTTTCAGTTGTGGTAAGAGAGTTCATTATGCTTCAAGATGTCCAAACAGAGCTTTTAATGACAAGAACAAAGAAAAAAAGGTAAAGCAATAAGAAAAGTTATTATGTTAGAGAAGATGCCAATATACCTAATGATGAATCTAATTATGGAGATGATGAAGATAGTGAATTCTTGTTCATGGCTATTAAAGATGAAACTAATTATGCTAATGCTAAGATATGTGTGAAGGAAAGTGCTCCGGAAACAGGTCACAATGCTATGGTGATTGCTCTTCATGCTAGAAAGGAGAAGAACTATTGTATTATTAACAGTGGATGCTCAAATCATATGACTAGTGACAAAAGTAATTTTGTTAAACTTGAGAAATATGGAGGTATAGTTAAGTTTGGTGATGATACATCTGCTAAGATATGTGGAAAAGGTTATATCAGTTTTGATGGAAATCATACTACAAAATATGTTTTTTATGTTAAGGGTTTGAGACATAACCTCTTGAGTGTTGGAAAAATGTGTAGCAAAGGATATAATCTTATGTTTCAAGATGATGGATGTGAGATCAGAAAAAGCTCCAGAACTATGATTTTTGTTGGAAGAAGGACAGATGGAAATGTTTATCAACTTAAAGGTGTTGATGGTCAATACTTTATGACTCAAATTAATTAAGGTTGGAAATGGCATAGAAGGATGTATCATATTAATTTTGATTACCTAGTGAGGATCAGTTTGGTTTAAGTTGTGAGAGATCTACCAAGGATTACAAATCCCATTGATGTTGTCTACAAGGAATGTCAAATTGTGAAGCAAGCAAGAAGAAATTTCAAAGTCAAAGAACAATCTACTACCGAACTATTGGATTTGGTGCATACAGACCTTTATGGTCCTACCAGAGTAAGAAGTCTTCAAGGTGATAGGTATTTAATGCTCTTCATTGATGATTATTCTAGAATGACATGGGTTACTTTTCTCAAAGAAAAATATGAAGCCCTAGATAAGTTTAAAGTAATCAAATTTATGGTTGAGAATGAAATGGATATGAAAATCAAGTGTTTGAGGTCTGATAGAGGTGGATAATTCACTTCCAATGATTTTAATAGTTTTTTGTTAAATTATGGGATAAAGAGGCATTTATCTTCCCCTAGGACTCCTCGGCAGAATGGAGTGGTTGAAAGAAAGAATAGGACTATTCAGGAAGCTGCAAGAATAATGATGAAAGAGGCAAACCTACCGGAAGTTTACTAGAGAGAAGCAATTCATATTGTTGTCTACATTCTTAATAGAGTTCAAGAAAGAGAAAATAGTGCAAAGACTCCTTATGAGTTGTGGTATGGAAGGACTCCCACTGTCAAATACCTCAAAGTGTTTGGAAGCAAATGTTATATCAGAAGAGATGAAAAAAACTTAGGAAAGTTTGATATAAGATATAATGAAGGTATCTTCTTTGGATATTCTACAAGAAGCAAAGCTTACGAGTGCTACAACAAGAGATTGAAGAAGATTATTGAAAGTGCAAATGTCAAAGTGGATGAATACTTACAGAATAATCTTGTGGTAATAGATGGATATGAATTAGATGAGTCCTCTTGCAAAGAAAATGATAGATATGAAGATAAGGAAAAAGAAGTTTAGATTGAAGAGGAAGAAGCTTTGGAAAAGATCCCTAAGACCCCTAAGTATGTGCAGAAGAAATATTCTGAAAATCAAATTATTGGTGATAAAAGCAAGGGTGTGTTGACAAGAAGAAAAGTTGTTATGGCTAAAGAACAGGTAAATCTATGTTTACTCTCTAAAGTTGAACCTAAAACATGCAAGGATGACTATTGGATCAAGGTTATGGAAGAAGAACTAATGCAGATTGAGAAGAATTAGACTTGGGAACTTGTCCCAAGACCAGCAAACAAGAATGTGATTAGAACTAAGTGGGTATTCAACAACAAACTGAATGAGAATGGAGAAATGGTAAGAAACAAGGCGAGGCTTGTGTGTAAAGGCTACGCACAAGTAGAAGGAATATATTTTGAGGATACTTTTTCTCTATGGCAGAATGGAAACTATCAGGATATTTTTGGATTTTGCAGCACACAAAGATTTCAAAGTATATCAAATGAATGTGAAGTCTTCTTTCTTCAATGGTGAATTAGGAGAAGAGGTATATATTGAACAACTAGAAAGATTTTAGTTATCAGACAGATCGGATATGGTTTATAGATTGAAAAAGGCATTATATGAATTAAAGCAAGCTCCCAGAGCTTGGTATGCAAGTTTGGATAGGTACTTGATACAACAAGGATTCAATAAAGGTACTGCAGATAGTGATCTTTATTTCAAAGTTAAAAAATATCAAATCTTGATTGTGCTTGTGTATGTTGATATAATTTTTGGAGGAAATGAAGCTATGTGCAAGAAATTTACAAAAGAGATGCAAAAAGAGTTTGAGATGTCTATGTTTGGGAGATGAATTTCTTCCTTGGGCTGCAAATTAATTAGACAAAGAAAGGTATATTCATTTCATAATCAAAGTATGTCAAATAAATGTTGAAGAAGTTTGAAATGGAAGATTCTAAACCGGTATGTACTCCTATGGTTAGTGGTTGCAAGCTAAGTAAGAATGATGAATCTCCTAAGGTTGATCAGAGCAAGTATAGATCAATGATTGGAGGATTGCTATATCTAACTGCTACTAGACCAGATATCATGCATGCAGTTTGTCTTGTGGCAAGATTTCAAGAAGATCCTAAAGAGTCACATGTTGTAGCAATGAAGAAGATATTCAAATACTTGAAGGGCAGTCTGTAACATGGCTTGTGGTATCCAAAGGATACTATTTTTATCTATGTGTTTATACAAATACAAATTGGCTAGGATGTGTGGATGACAGGAAAAGTACAAGTGGGGGTGCAATATTTCTTAGATGCAGATTGGTGTCTTGGTTGAGCAAGAAGCAAGATTCAGTATCTTTATCTACTACAGAGGCAGAGTATTTTGCAGCACCATCTTTTTGCACATAAGTGTTGTGGATGAGGCAAACCTTGAAGGATATTAGAGTTATATATGATGAACCAGTCTCTATCATTTGTGACAATACAAATTTCATTAACATTTCAAAGAATTTGGTGATGCACTCAAGGAAAAAACATATCTCAATCCAGTATCACTTTTTGAGAGAGAAGGTTGTAGAGAATGAAGTGAAGCTTGAGTATGTGCCTACAAAGTATAAGGCTGATGATATATTCACTAAGGCTCTTCCTAAGGATACTTTTGAGTATGTCTGAGAGAAGTTAGGGGTTATTACCCCTCTTTATTTGAACGAGACGCATAAGGATATGCATCAATCCAGTGGATTTCAAGATTTATCCTTGTTCTAGACTAATGTTGGAGGCTACCTCTCTAGGGGAGTAGGGATTTCTTTATTGGTTGTTGTAGTCAGGGGGAGTATGCAAAGCAATAAAGAGGAAAACTATGTATGTTTTGATGTCAAAGGGAGAAAGAGATGCAAATGTGTTTCCCTTTGCTATTGATGTCAAAGGGGGAGAGAAAACAATGTGAAAAAGATCAGATGAGAAAGGGGGAGAGAAAAGTAATTTGAAAATGTTCAATTGTAAAAAAGAGAAAAATAATGTAAGGTGGAGAAAGTAAGAGTAAGTTGGTATGGAACAGTATGTTGGTGATCAGAGATGTTTGTTTGTTGTTGATGGTTTTTCAGATCATGTGTTGCCATCAACAACAAAGGGGGAAATTGTTGCAAGTATGAGTAGTTGGTGGTCATTGATGTCAAAAAACTTGGGGGAGACTATTTCAAGCTTATGTTTGTATTGTCATTGATGAATGGTGATGGTTGAGAAGTTGTGTTGATGCCTTGATTAGTTGTATTATGTTGTCATTAGAAAGTGCTACTGGTGTCAACCTCTAGTGTTGTTTTGATAAGCTTCTATGGATGTATAGTTGAATTGTAATTGGTTTAGTGGTAATGAGGAAGTGTTGAAGATGATGAGTATATGTCTTTGGTTCTTGGTTTCCATGTGCTTTTAAGAAAATTTGAATAAAAGAGGAAATAGTGTGTTGCAAAGGTGTTCTAATATGCAATGTGGTGTTCTAATTTTGGTATGCATTTCTTTTTTGTTAAAGATCCACTTGTGCAATTCAGATATGTTGGTCAGAGGTGTTCAGAGGCTCTATATCCAAAATTTCCTATTCTAGATCGTTGTGCAACAGAATTTGTGTTCACCAGTGTGTGAACTATATGTTGCAGTGGTGTCTAGGAGAAATGAATTTTCTCCACATTTCTTCGTAGTTTGGTTTCTGGTCTTGCAATTCTGGAAATGTGTTAATAATGATCATCTCTATCTTCGGTCAATTTTTTTCATGGTTTGGTGCTTTGGAAGGTGATTTCTTGTGTTATAGAGTATGGAAGGTTGTCTGAGTGTATTGGTTGTGTACATTCTTCAAGTGAAAGTTGTTGTGAAGGAATTTGTTGGATTTTAGGGTGTTTGTGAAATATTCCAGATTGTATTCAAGTGTTGTGTGTGGTCCGTGAGTCATCTTTGAATTTGAAGAAGTGTGTACTTAAATGTTAATGGTGTTTACACTGGTTTGTTCGACCTTGGGTGTTTACACTAATTGTGGATTTGCTTCAGTGATTGTGGAAGTGTGGCGTGGTGTATATGTATGATTTGGGTCCAAGTTTGGTTTTTGGTCTTGCGGTTTTGGAAATGTGTTGATAATGATCATATCTATCTTCGATCAAAGTTGTTCATGGTTTGGTGCTTTGGAAGGTGATTTCCTATGTTACAGAGTATGGAAGGTTGTCTGGTTGTACTAGGTGTGTACATTCTTCAGGTGAAAGTTGTTGTACAGGAATTTGTTGGATTTCAGAGTGTTTGTGGAATATTCAAGTGTTGTGTGTGGTCTGCGAGTCATCTTTGAATTTGAGGAAGCTTGTACATAAATGTTAATGGTGTTTACACTGGTTCAGTCGACCTTGGGTGTTTACACTAATTATGGATTTTCTTCAATGATTATGCAAGTGTGGTGTGGTGTATATGTATTATTTGGGTCTGAGTTAAGATATGGAGTGGTCAACTTTCATTTCTTTTCACCGTGGGAATGCTTAGTGTTGACCTAATTTAAATTTGCACGATTGAGGTGCAAAACTGACCTTTGAGAAATTTTTCAAGGTTGAAGATGGTATAAATAAGTGTTGAGTTGATGGAGAATTATGTCATGAAATTTTGATGCAAATTGCAGAGTTTTGAAGTGTGAATTTGTGAAGTGCAGTGTGAGCTTAATGAGTTAGACTACTGGAAGCAATGAGCAGAAGGTGCCTACAATCAAGAGACTATGAATGTGTTGTTGATGTTGTGGTGGATCTTTTCTATTGCATTAAGATGGATTTCTCACTGTAACACTCTTCTTTCTTCTTTTTTGTAATCTGGAAATGAGCCCTTCTTTCTTTTGGGCAGTGAGCCCTTTGCATTCAGTGTTGCAATTACTTTATATTGTGAGCTAATCCTCACCATGGTTTTTCCCTTCTTGGGTTTTCCACGTAAATCTGGTTTTCTATTGTGCATGGTGTTGTATTTCAATTTTTCATTATTTGCTTTCATGCTAAATCATTCTAATAGATTAAGGGTTAATTTAGTTGATGTGGATATGAATTTTTATAAGGGTTTGAAGTTTTAATGAAAAATGGATTCACCCCCCCCCTCAATTGTCTTGTGTGCATTCAACCCATGTTTGACACTCTAAACTTCATTAATACGAATATGGCCAACATCAAGATCATTCTCGAGGGTCTTTGTATTCTTGTTCAAGAAGTGTGTGAGAGTGGTTTGGCTCATCAAATTCATAATATTTTTTCAAAAATGTCAATAACCTAGAAACAATGAGCAACTCTCATGTGTCAAATCTAGAAATAACTTTAAACATACTTTAAATTTCTCCATAATAGATGACTCCTATATTTGACTCCAATTTCTTTGATTATCATGTATTGTGGCCTCTAGGCCTTTTTTGATGATTTATAAAAATTTGAACATGATTGATCTTATTGAGCTAAAAAATCAAGCTGAAATGTTACAATTTTGACATAATGTAAAAAAAAAATGAAGAATCAAGATGAGATTTGTTAATGCTAATCTAATGTGAATGGCCAAGGCATGATAAATGTGGCATGTTTCATCTACATAGATGGGAACCCACCATCACAAATAAAATATTCCTAATTTCATCAAATTTGCTTTCATTCAAATTGTGTGACATACAAAAGGATGAGTAGTAAATAGACATTAGTGAGTGGGACCAAGGAAGAAGGTGGTAGGGTTGAGTTGACCAAATCATGGACATCAAGAATAATGGAAAATGAGATGAAATAAATAAAATATTTGACACTAGATTTTGGAGACAACTTAAGAAAATATGAAAGTTAAGATTCTCATTAATTATATTAGACATAAAATCAATAGTTATAGTATTCCTAAGGTGAATTAGAGGAAATCTATTTACTAAATGATTATCCATTTGTGGTGTTCCTATTTAGGGTTTGTAGAGTACTTTGATTTCTTTTTGTATTTTTGGGGCATTTGCATTAGAATGTAAAAAATTGAAACTCCCAACTAGAATCGATAATTGGTTGGAAACATATGAAATGAAACCCTCATATGATGATGTAAAATACCATGGGCATAAAAGCAATAAAGCAACCATGTAAATAATTAATTTCATGAATATATAGAAATATAAACCCTAGTTCAATGTTTATAATCAAATTTGGAATGATATCATCTATGACAATAGCAACTGAAGCATCAAAATGAACTCCCACAATTGATTTTATTATAAATGTCTATAGCAAGGAGATTAAAAATGTTGTTATGTCAAGAAGATATCAAATTTCAAACTCAAATGTCAAGAGAACCACTCACAAATCTTCATGCTAATGGTACCATTAATTGATCATGTTTTTTATTGGATAAGCAGGGAAGGGCCCTAATCCCATGGTTACAACAACAGACAAAAAAGAAACAGAGAGAGGTGGGAAACAACACCACCATCAAACCAAAAAATAGCAGCAGTATTAGCATGCAGGCCAACATTTAAAATAGTAACCATAGTCCAACCAGTACTAATCAAAATAGTAAGTTTTTACCAGCATACTTAGTTCTACGTAAACAATTAATTAAATCGATAGTGTCCCAAGTGGTATTCCACCATAACATAGAGAAAATAAAACAACAGTCTGAGATGTTTAAACAAAATGGAAAAAAACTCATCATTAACAACAGAGTAGCAGCAACAAGCCATTAACTAGATTTCTTCAATAGGTCCCCATACTCACCCATGAGGGCAATGTATTCTCTCCATTCAGGACCCTCTAGCTTGTCCAGCATCTTCAGGGTATCAGGTTTCCCCTGTTTCTTTAATTTCCTTGTAAATTTTTTTTCTCCGGAAGTAGCTCCCAACATCACCCTCCTCATCAATCTGTTAGTTACCTTCATGAGAGTAACTAACACCTTCTCCATATCTTTGAACTGTACCTATAGAAAATTTAGTCTACTTTTTTAAAGATTTGTTGCTTAAGTCCTCAGTTTTGTTCTTCGTACCCAAATCCCCAACATCCTGAACATTCTCAACCTCATTCTTATCCTTAGAAGGCTCAATTTTCTCATCCTCTTCCTCTTCCTTATCCTCCTCTGAACCATCTTCCCCCATCTCACAAGTAGAGTCCTCAAAGTCCATGTCCTTAGAGTTTTCTTCCTCTTAGGCTTCAAACCCTTCATATCCCAAGTCCTCTTCCTCACTCACAGTCATTTTTTGTTTTCCTTTTTATCCTTCGAGGTTGTTTTAGCTAGGTGTGTAGACCTTCTCCCCCACTACCTCCACTCCCTTGCCCTTGTAAAGTTTCCTCTACCTCCTCATTTTGATTCCCTTCCTCTGTGATATTAATTAAATCCCTAGGATTTATGTCTCTTTTAGGTTTCTTAGCCTTTGGCAGTTCTAGTAGCAAAGGCGAATGTTTCCTTTTCTCAGGTATGGCTCTAAGGAGCTCGATCTCAAAAATTATTTTTTCCTCACTCTTTTGTGACATCAGAGTTGATGGGTTTGACACATTGGCTACAAAAGAATTTCTTTTTGTAGGGATAAGCACTCGCCTAGCAGAAATTGTAGGAGGCTGGTGAGGGATAGGTTCCTCAGCCAAGATTTCAATAGCAACAAGGTTTTCCTCTTCTAGTTGTTCCTCATTATCTTCTTCAAAATGATTAGGGTTCTCATTTCTACCAACTAAGGGGTTTCCATGAGGATTCAAAGCCAAGGCATACTTATTTAGGGTAAGCATAAGACCTTGGTGGAGGGGAGGACTAGCGCCCTTCTCAATATTAAGCTACAGGTAGGACAACAAATAGAAAGAAAAATTGATTCTCTCGCCATGTTGAATATGCTTTAGCAGAGGGAAATGGTACTCATGTACTGACATATACCTACCCTCAAGAGTAAAGTATCTCATAACAAACAAGCTAACAAAATCAAAGGGAGGAGGGAGTTCCAATCTTGCATACCCATTCTGAAATCTCTTAAGATTCTCCCCTTCATGTAGGAATTTGTTGACAAACCTCTGATAGTTTGCCCCACTTTTCTTTGCAACTTTAAGCCCATTATTCTGCAGACCCATTGCTTCAAAAATGAATCTACTGGTAACCTCAAACTTCACTGCACCAATGGTGACGCTTCCCTTCCTCCAGGACTTGGTAAACTTATCCGTTAGGTTCTTGTTGACGACAATTTTACTCGTAGCAAATAGGGTGAACAAATTCTTCATAGACAAAACCGCAAAGAGCCTATCCTTCTTGAAAGATATGGAACAAACACAACCTAAGGGGAATTCTACATTATAGGGAAAAGATTGGCTTTCGTTCAATCCCAAGTCTCTGATAACCAAGTCATAGTTGCACTAGGGTCGCTCTTGGGTACTTATGTGATATTGTTGTTAATCTCAAAGGGACTATGGTTGTTCTTTGAATATTTTAGGTGTAAATTCCAAAGTGAAATAATAATTTCATACATCATGAAACCAAAAGATTTTCCATAACATTTCATGAACATAACAGATTCTTTGCTATCACTTAAGTAGATTTAGCATTAAACATTCAACAACTTTATGGAAAACAAAAGATCTTAAATGAAATTTCCTCCATTCATTTAAATTTTGGAACATTTTCAAATTTTTAAGCATATATTCTAAAACAAAACATAAAATATACTGGAAATTAAAATTTTCTCCTGGTTATTCTCCGTGGATGCCCCAAAGAATTAATCAAAATAGAGTAAACCACTTTATACTTCACCAGATTGCTTCACACCTACATAAAAAATGGTGCAAGATTTTAAAGAGAGGGTTTCGTTTATGGACACCAAGTAGGTTCTCTATGCACCCTTAAATGACACATCATACAGTCTTGTTTGATCGAACTAACAAAACCAACTACAAAAGATACTGAGATAGGTAGCTATCTAACAAGCTCTGATATTAATTAATGTCTACGTGCATACAAAGTTTTATGTCGGAATGGTTTAGAAAATAGGAAAAAAGAACAAAAATTCAAAGTTTATGCTCCTCCGACATCCACAAATTTTGAACTTCAAACAAAAATGAGGATCCTCTGGCCTTTTATAGAACACAAGGCTCAGACAGGATAAGACAAATACATGAGAGGGAATCCAAGGGACCAATCTCATCAAGGCACGTGGAATATAGTGACCAATAGGAGAATTGTAATTGAAGTCAATGAAATTCAACTCCAATCACTCATTGAAGCCCTTCGGTTCTACATTTTCATCTTTGTCAAGATTCCTTCTGAAATCGAACAAATCTGCTCAAACAAAATATAGGAACTTCCTGTAAAATTAGAGTGATCAGGTGGAAGTATTATTCCTATATTTCAGGTTCCTTCTCAATTTGAACAATCCAAGAATGGACCACCCCTAGAATGAGTACACTTATGCACTACATGCTTGAACTCTAGCATCCCAGTATTCTGGTATCTGGTACATCTTTGCAATGAACTCTGTTCCAACATGAGCTTGTAAAGTGTATTGTTGAACCTGGAAAGATCATCATATTTGTTCACAAATATAGTTTGTCTAACCTTCCATACCCAAACTTTGCATCATAATCTGCATCTCTGCAAATCACACATTCCATACATTAAATCCCTAAAAAAACCATTTATAGCATCTCATGTAAATAAAAACATTATTCAAATGTTAGTACAAAAATCTCATAATCAACATGCCTTCAAAAGCATATCATGAATCCTCATACATACATACATATACCGGATCACTAGGATCATTAGATAAATTTAGAATTTTAACATTTTACTTCACATTGCAACCCGGTACCTTGTATTCAACTTTACCCACTTACTTTCCCAGACCTCGGTTATACTAGAACTCCATTATATCGGAATGCTTCATACCGGAACACTTCATACTAGACTGGAGCCTTCTGCTTGAACTTATATTACCTTTTTCCTTTTGCATGTTTCCGGTACCCAATATCCGGTGCCAGAAACACTTGCCTTACAAAGTACTTTTGTTATCAAAGATTTATCTTTTCACTTCCGATGATCTTCCAATTTGCTAGCTCCTGCCAAAAGAGTTATATTTTTTCACTTGGGTCCCCAAGCCTTTTCAATCTTGGGGCGTGTTGTGACACCACACAACAACTTGCAACCAATAAAACCAATTTTAAACCAAACTAGAAATTAGATCACTAGTTGTAAATTAAAACTTATGCATGTTTTAAAACAATAACTTCTACCTTCACCTAGACTCTGGCATAAAGAAGTAAAACTCCATCGGAAACATCTGTGTGTGCTCTGATTAATTCCAATTTTTGGAACTTGGTAAAAAGAATCAATTCATTAACATTGAACTACATAATATAGTAATCCTCCAAAGCCAACCAAGGATAGAGCCTTGCTACCATTCAAGCGTCCATATCCCCAACAAGGTTATCTTTGTAATTCCCCCAAACATAGCTCTACTGTCGGCCAGGCGTCCATAGCCCCGGTAGAGTTATTTGGATAGCCTAAAGAGTTGATATCTTTTCTTTTCTTTTGATATAGCAATGATAGTTCATTTTTCACTTTTGATATTTCAATGATAGCTCATTTATCAACTTGCAAGTAATGAAGCACTCCTATTAGGTTGGGAATTATAGTGGTAGCCAAGGATACTTTTTTTATTTTTCCTTCAATGTAAATCCCTTCATCAATTCACTACTTCCCAAAAACTCATTTAACGATTCCTTGTAGGTGTGTGTGTTTCCAGCTAAATTTCACCAATTTATGCCAAATCCTAGCTAATTGCAGCCACTATATGATTAAAAAATATGCATAAATTAAAATTTAGCAATAGACAACTTAATCGCCAAATTTAAATCTAAATTTAGAAACATTAGTTACCACCCTTCCGATTAAATTTTATGGCAACTACTAAAACTTCTGCTAGCTATTTCAACTTGACGACGCTGCACTTCATTAATGGATCAGAAATTGTCATGATTACCTTGAAACACAATCACATTATTTTGCATTAAATTCGCACGCCTCATTCAACACGTATTATCTCTTCAACTTACTCAGGTGATGACATGTATTTCCTTGCCGGCTTCATTTCCCTTTGCATTCCACACACATAACACCTCCATAATTAATACGGCTCTTTTAAAAAATGTGAAATGACCACTATTAATTTTGAAATCTTCAACTTGCTTGATTTGCAGTCTCTGTACTACTAAAATTTGCAGCAACTTTCTACCAGATATGTGTAAAGAAATAATTTGATTTAACCTTTAACTCTGAAGATAATTATCTGACTACCACCTCACTTACGATTTCCAAAAAAAAAAAAAATCTCAAGGCAACTATGTACCACAATTTTCATACGACTCTCTATAAATTCATACATTTCTTCTCAAATTCTCCACACTTTTCTTTTTTCTCTTTTTTTTCTGCTTGTTTATGCAATTTTGTTTTGTGTCTTTGAATTTGATTCTTAACCATGGATACTCCAATTTGCTTAGGTTGTTCTTGCAAACAAAATGTTTTCTTAGGGAGCATCACATCTCAAAGGCTTGAAAAGGTATTCTTCATTAGGACTTCCAGTTTCACTATGCCAAACTTATGCTTAGTCCTTGGTGAAAGATATGTTGCATCCAGGCGCTACTTTCATTTTTATTTTGACATAGCTTCTCACTTTGTAGCGTCACTTCTGGACATTGGGCTACCTATTGAAGACGTTCGCAGTGCTGCCAACTTGATAGTGAAACTTGAATTCTTAGAGAATATGGATACCATTTTAGATGTTGCACATCCCACCATTGGGATTCCCTCCATGGATGATATTCCTTAGTTCCTGAAACATGAGGAAGTGGTTCCATTTCGGCCTTTTCTTACTGATCTCCATATCCAAGACTTTGAAGCTCACCGAGAACTCATCTACATAGGGTATTTAGCCCTAATGGAAGAGGCATCCCACATCAACTGAATGGATACTATCGTCTGCAACTTTGCTCACCATCTTTTGACTCTTTTTTTTATTTTTTTTAACAAGGATTTTGATATATGATGTATATACATGATACACACACACACACACATATATATATATCTCTTTTAGTACTTTTACAAAGTGTGTTTTACTGTGTATGGCTTTATTATTTCTCCTTCTCAGTTCCATTTTACAAATTTTTAAATTCACTCTCATGCGTAAGATAATTTAAGTAGAATTTGTTAATGCAAAGGCCAGACAAAAGAAAAGAACAAAAACGATGAAAGAAATCAAAGCAAGCAAAACCTACAAAAAGAAAACTAACCCTATCTACCCTAACTTTAAAATAGAAAAAGATTAATTCTAATAAACCAATTTACTTCAATTTCTACAGCTATTTCTTCTACAGTTTTGGTATGAATTACTGTAGGTTTGTCTTTAAATTCACTTATCAACATTTTCAGTATTCTACTGTAACAATCAATTATCTTAAATTTTCTACATTTAAACATTGTAAATTCAAAAGTGTACTTACCCATAATTTGGCTCAAATGTATGAAAATGATCTTATTAGAAATTAATTGCACACATTTTGTTTGATGTGACCATACTGTACCTTCCTCCAGCCCTAGTCCATTTCCATGAACGGCTGTGTTTATTTCTCTGCTTCCACCTCCTCTGAAAATCTTCATATCTCCAGCCCTGTTTTCACTTTGCATTTCGTTAGACCAAGATATATCACTATTTATATTGCTATCAGAGAGAGAAAAAGTAAAAACTTGATAATTTGTATCTTGTATAAAATTAGGAAAATGTATTTTTATAGTTTGTGAATTTCCAGCTTGAAGCACAATACACATGTTTCCTGCTCGATTTTCCTGCTTCTTCTCGTTATCTGTGTTTTCCACGTATACAAGAAATGTTGATTCATCAATGTTGTTTCCTTGTTTGTGATGAAATATCTATGAATCTCGATATTCTCACCTATTTTCCTGCAAAGCGTTAGAATTTTCTTTATAATAATTGCAATTTTCCAACTGTTTTGGTATATCGGTTGATTCTTTAATATTTCCAACTCCACTAGGGAAAAACATTTTTCTCGTTAACAATCCTTTTCTTTTAGTAGTTAAAACTTCCTCTGTTAACGAAATCGCTTTACTTATGGCCAAACTTACCCTAGTTAAAAAAAATTCACATTCAAGTTCACCGTGATCAGTTGTACCATGAATTCTACACTTGGTGACTCTTCCAAAAGTAAACAAACTCAAAGGATGCAACTTCTGATTAAAGATTTTCCAAATTTTTTCAACTTCCATAATGAAAACTAGCTTGCAATCAATTTCTCATTCACAAGCTCCTTACCAAACTCAGAACTAGTGTTTTGAAACACAATTCTCCAATTCTAGGGAATGATACCTAAAATATTAAATGGAGGCTCTCCTTCTATCGCAAGTTCCTGTTGATGACGATTTTACTCGCAGCAAACAAGGTGAATAAATTTTTCACAGAAAAAACCGCAAAGAACCTATCCTTCTTGAAAGATATAGAGCAAAGACAACCTAAGGGGGAATTTTGCATTACAGGGCAAAGATTGGCTTTCGTTCAATCCCAAGTCTTTGATAACCAGGTCATGGTTGCACTAGGGTCACTCTCGGGTACTAATGTGATATTGTTGTTAATCTCAAAGGGACTATGGTTGTTCTTTGAATATTTTAGGTGTAAATTCAAAATTGAAATAATAAGTTCAGACATCATGAGACCAAAATATTTTCCATAACATTTCATGAACATAACATATTTTTTGCTATCAGTTAAGTAGATTTAGTATTAAGCATTCAACAACTTTATGGAAAAACAAAGATCTTCAATGAAATTCATTTAAATTTTGGAACATTTTCAAATATTTAAGCATCTATTCTAAAACAAACATAAAATATACTAGAAATTAAAAGTCTCTCTCACTATTCTCCATGGATGCCCCAAAGAATTAATCAAAACAGAGCAAACCTCTTTATACTTCACCAAATTGTTTCACACTATACATAAAATGGTAAGCTTTAAAAGGGTTCATTTTGGACACCGGTAGGTTGTTATGCATCAAATGTAGCATACAATCTTGTCGGCGAACTAACAAAACTAGCTACAAAAGATCTGAGATAGGTAGCTATTTAACAAGCTCTAATATTAATTAATTTCTACATGCATAAAAATTTACCAGAATGTTCAAAAATAGGAAAAAAGAACAAAACTTAAAAGTTTATTCTCCTCTGACATCCACAAATTCTGAACTTAAAACAAAAATGAGGATCCTCTAGCCTTTTATAGAACACAAGGCTCAAACAGGATAAGACAAATACATGAGGGAATCCAAGGGACCAATCTCATCAAGGCATGTGGAATATAGTGACCAATAGGAGAATTGTAATTGAAGTCAATGAAAGTCAACTCCAATCACTCATTGAAGCCCTTCTGGTTCTACTTTTTCATCTTTGTCAGGATTCCTTCTAAAATCAAACAAATCTGCTCAAACAAAATATACAAACTTCCTATAAAATCGGAGTGATCGGGTGGAAGTATTATTCTATATTTCAAGTTCCTTCTCGATTTGAACAATCCAGGAATGAACCACCCCTGGAATGAGTACACTTTTTCACTACATGCTTGAACTCCAACATCCCGATAATCTGGTATCTGGCACATCTTTGCAACGAACTCTATGTTGGCAACACAAGGGCAGACAACTGAGAGGGGGGGTGAATCAGTTGTCACAAAAATTTAACCTTATTAAACTTATTCTTAACCTTATTCTCAAATCTGATAAATAAGCATAAATCATCACCACGTCATAAACACACATAACACCAAGATTTTTACGTGGAAACCCTGTTAGTGGAAAAACCACGGTGGAGGTCAGTCCACAAGATTATACCCTGTTAAAAGTATAAGAGAATAAATGGGGAATACACATGCATTCAGGAACACTGCCTAGAGCACACTGCTCAATTACAACAAGGCTTACTACCCAAGGAAGACACACTTTCTTATAGAAATATTCGGATTACATCCGCAAGATTGAACTGAGAAAATAGCATCTGCTCATGCCTAATTACAGTTTCGGTTAAGCACAGAAAATCTGCTCACTCTTCACACTCTACTTTTTCCTTTGAATGATTAGAGCATTATTCACACACAAGACTCGCACACTTCACTTCACACATTCACTCATGCCTTCAAATGATAAAACAATCACTCATATATATCTGCAAGCAAGAATAACATCATCTCCATGTCGAGTTCAATAAAATATAAAATGAATACAAACTGTCGGTCCAAAACATAAATAATTTGCAATGTGAATCAACCAAAGTTAGCCACAACATAGTTAAGACCCAAAACAACATCCTCGAACATGAAACAACTTCAATAATTATTCCTCGAAGATCCACAACACGCTGCAATCACCCTATCGGTCAAGAACATGAAAAACATGAACACGCAAGAGAAAATCACCAATCGCGAGCACAACGATCAATGTGGACCAACAACAAAGATAGAGCATGATCTAGAAACATCCATAAGCATCATGAATCACCAAAGAAGCATCCGAAATAACTGAGCTTACTAGAATCACATCATCCTCTTTTAGGAACACCAACTGAAGCAACAAAAAAATAGTCACAACACAGATACTCATAACTCGATCAAATCTTCATGCGGATCTCTAAAACTTAACGTGGATAAAATAGATATACTCAACAAACCCTTTAATCCACAACCTCTGATCATCAACATACTGAGCTAGCTTAGTATGTTGGCTAAATTGAACTTCACTTCACCATCGACAACCTGCAACTTACTTTATTACAATTTTCTCAATATCCTTAACATATACAGCCTCTAAGACATAATTTCCAATAGTGTTGACATCAATGGCAACCACATATCAGCAACATCCAACACTCAAGACCAGCATGAGCTTGTAAAGTGTACTGTTGAACCTGGAAACATCATCAAATTTGTTCACAAATACAGTTTTCTTGACCGTCCATACCCGAACTTTGCATCACAATTTGCATCTCCTGCAATCACACATTCCATACATTAAATCCCTAAAAAAAACATTTATAGCATCTCATGTAAATAAAACCATTATTCAAATGTTAGTACAAAAATATCATAATCAACATGCCACATTGCAACCCAGTACCCGGTATTCAACTTTACCCACTTACTTTCCCAGACCTCGGTTATACTGGAGCTCCATTATACTGGAACGCTTCATATCAAAACACTTCATACCGGACCGGAGCCTTCCACTTGAACTTATATTACATTTTTCCTTTTGCATGTTTCCGGTATCCGGTATCCGGTGCCCGAAACACTTGCCTTACGAAGTACTTTTTTTATCAAAGATTTATCTTTTCACTTCTGGTGATCTTCCAATTTGCTAGCTCCTACCATAAGAGTTATATTTTTTCACTTGGGTCCCCAAGCCTTTTCAGTCTTGGGGCATGTTGTGAGACCACACAACAGTTCTCATTGTATCCTTTCAGGGATTGGAAGAACGATACCATACCAACATTCTCAAACATTCTCCATAAATCCACATTCTGTTTCAGGGCTTGACAATTTGGAGGCTCTATTCTCTTCCTTGGTCCTCCCATTTTGCTCCTCTGCAATTTTTTTTGCTGCGACAGGATTTTCTTCATAATCACCCACACTGTCTGCTTCTTTCCCGAAATACAACAAACACTCTTATGCCAAATTACACATAGAGCCAATATAGAGTGGTGAATTGAGAAGTTTCTTATTGAGAAATCTAGGTGCACATTTCCCAGAACACAAGTCTCATCATTTTTCTTACAAGAATTTAAATCCCTATTAAATTTAATACCTTTCCCCATTTTAGAGATATGGGGATTGTTGACACAAGGCATTTCGGCATGAATATAAGTGACATCCCTTAGAAAATTCATTAACTTCATGTGATTTTTGGTCACCTTCTTGAAAGGAGAATTATTAAGATTACCTCTTTCCAAGATCATCTGATACAAACCCGTAATCCAAATGCCATCATTACACAAAAATCCAAAAGGCACCACTTGGTACTCATTATTTCTGCATAAAACCAACCTTTCATTTTCACATATGATATTCATTTTCAAAATTTTCACTTAGAATTAAGTCTCTTAAATACTTCAGCATGTTGCCATTAGTCCATCGTGTCCATCCCCTACAACTCAGCACCACATTGGCGGCATAGTCAGAAGTTTTATTTCCTTCTCTATACACATGTTGCACCCTACAGTTGTTAAAAAACTTCTTAATGACTTTGCATTTATCTATTATATTTTTTAATTCCCATGGTGGTGTAGCTTCTTCATTTAGAACGTCCACAATTATCTTAGAGTCCCCTTCTATTATGACATTTTTGTAACCCAACTGCTTCAGAGAATTGAAAACCCCTAGAGCGGCCATAGCTTCAGCTTTATTGTTAGAGCAGACACTCATATTCACTCCAAAGCCCACAATACAGTCACCTTTATGGTTTCTTACCAGACCCCCTACTCCAACTTGTCTCGGGTTGCCTTTTGAGCACCCATCGAAGTTACACTTTATCCAATTTTCCTGTGGAGGGCTCCATACAGTAGCCATTTTGTTAAGCATCTTTGACCAATTGAGTTTGGTTAGATCCTTCCTTATTCCCCAATTCTGTTTAATCCTCATTTCTTTGTAGTTAGGCTAGGTTTTGGAGAAGTTGTATCTTCTAGCCTCAATGTTTTCCTTAATTTGGGATCTTATAATCAGACTAACCTCCCAGCTACTTCTCTCCACTTCTCTGAATATTCTATTATTCCTTTCCTTCCATAAACCCCAAGTGACAAATGGAGGAACTTGATTCTAGAGGTCAACAATTACATTATGTGAGAAGGGGAAATTTGACCAACTTTCAATAAAAAGCTTCATTGAATTAGGAAACACCCAATCTGAGGACAACAACAACACGAAGCGGGACCACACTTCCCTCACAAATTGGTAGTGAAAGAAAATATGAATTATTGACTCCTCTTCCTATTTACAGAGCGAACACCTATTAACCAATTGGAAACCCCTCCTAACCAGATTGTCAATAGCAAGAATTTTTCCATGAGCCACAGTCCACCAGAAACAATTAATTTTGGGAACTAGGTTGTTTAACCACACTCTTTCCCAAAAATGTTCTAGAACGGAAACTTGAGGCCTCACCAGTTCTTCATAGGTATTTTTGACCGAGAAACAACCAGAAGAGTTGTCTTTCCAAATCCACTCATCTTCCCTTTCTCTTTCAAACCACTTAGCCTCCCCAATCAAATTATGCAGTCTTATGAGGATTGGGTCCCAATTCACCTATCTTTGGCCTCTCAAATTGTTCCTCCTTAGAAGCAAATTGAATTCCTCCATATCCTAGTTAATATACTCATACACCTTTTTACCACAGATCCTATTTAGGATAAGTTTAAGAGGATTAAGTTCTACTAAGGAGGATAGAGTTGAATTCTCTATCCAAGGGTCCTTCCAAAAATCAATATTATTTTCATTCCCAATTCTCTTTCTTACCCCCATCTTCAACACATTCCTCAATCTCACTACATGGTTCCATAAAGCTGAACCACTAGGCAGATTAGATAGTGAGAGAAAACAACCAGAACTCTTGTTCCTCAAGTATTTTTCTTGGAAAAGTTTTACCCAGTCTTTAGAGCCTTCCAGAAGATTCCAACCAATTTTAGTCATTAAGGATTTGTTTACCATGGATATTCTTCTTAATCTCAGACCTCCTCTTCTTTTAGGCATACACACTTTTTCCCAGCTGACCAGGGATAGTCTATTTTTTTCTTCAATTCCTGACCATAAAAATTTTCTCTGAATTTGTTCAATCTTCTCCCCAATAGAGGCAGGGATTTTGAAAAGAGATAGGTAGTAAATAGGGATATTCTGAAGGGAGGCTTTAAGGAGTTGAATTTTTCCTGCTAAGCTAAGAAGCTTCTCCTTCCAACCAAAAAGTTTGTTTTGGATCCTTTCTATCAGTTGATTCCAGTAATTATTTTCCAGCTTCTTAGAGATCAAAGGAAGGCACAGATAGGCTCCAGGTAAATCAGCTTCCTGACACCCCAAGATTTTTATCACAATATCCTTAATCTGCTAGTCAATATTGAAGAAGTAAATTTTGTTTTTTTCATAGTTTATGCACTGGCTAGAAACAACAACATAGTCGTTCAGAACCTGTTTCCAAAGACCAGTTTCCCCCATCGAGGCTTCCCCAAACATTAGAGTATTATCAACAAACTATTGATGGGAATCAAGCGTGAGAGATGAAGCAGCTTTAACACCTTTGAGAGCTTTTGAGTCCACCAATTTTTTAATGTTCCTGCCAAGAACTTTAGCAACAATAATAAAAAGGTAGGGAGAAAGGGGGTCACCTTGCCTAAGCCCTCGACCACAAGAGAAAAAACCTTGAGGGACACCATTGACCATAACATAACACATTGGGGAGGTAACACAAGCAGAGATCATCTTTAGGAATCTTCCTTCTATCCCAAACTTCTTAAGAACAGCAAAAAGAAAAGGCCACGAAACCCTATCATAAGCCTTAGAAATGTCAATTTTGAAGGCCATCCCAAGCTTTTTTAGAGTGATCCATTGAATGGATAATTTCATGGGTAGAAATAACAGCATCAATAATGTTTCTACCTTGAACAAAACCTTTTTGGTTTGAGTAAATCATTTTACCAAGCATTGGTTTGATCCTTAACACCAAAATTTTTGAGAAAATTTTATAGACCGTGTTGTAAACACTGATAGGTCTATAATATTCCATGGCTAAGGCATCAGCGGATTTTGAGATAAGAGCTATGAAAGTAGCATTCATTTGATTCAGCAACCTTCCCGACCTAAAGAAATCCCTAGCAGCATTAAAAAAATCAGTTTTAACAATGTCCCAGTAGGTTTGGAAAAAGGCAGGAGGGAACCCATCAGGGCCAGGAGCTTTAAAAGCTCCAAATGAAAAATTGCCTTTTTGACTTCCATTGATACAACATTAGTCATCATCTTTAAGTCTATATCAAAAATTACATTAGGGATTACTTCAAGAAAGCCAACATTTACCTAAAGGGAATTTCCATGAGCCATGTGGTAGGTAGAGAAGAAGTTAACTGCTTCCCGAGCAATATCTTTTTCATTGGTCACAATAGAGCCATCCTCTTTCTCAAGCGATCTGATTTTGTTTCTGATTCTATGTTTCAGAGTGGATTGGTGAAATAATTTAGTGTTCCTACCTCCATCTGTTAGCCATTGAACCCTTGACTTTTGTTTCCAGTAGATTTCCTCCTTTTTTTTATCTTATACCATTGGGATATGAGGTCTCTTTCCTTAGCACATATCTCTTCATCCACTTGGCCAGCCTCCATGATATCCTGAACCTCTTTTAAACTTTTTCCTAGGTTTTTCTTTATTTCAAAGATGTTGTCAAAAGTCACCTTATTCCACCCTTTCACTTTTTGCTTTATTCTGCTTAGCTTTTCCACTAGGAAATACATAGGTGTGCCTATTATAGGTTCCTCCCACCAAGTTTTAACCAGAGTAGCAAAATTTGGGTGGAGACTCCACATAGCTTTGAATCTGAAAGGGAAAGGTCCCCTATTATGATCCACATTTATTTTAAGCACCAAGGCATTATGATCATAACCGGACCTAGGAAGAGCAAAAAGAGAAAGTAATTGAGAAATATTCCAATTAGCAGAGATCAAAAATTGATCCAATTTGACAAGGATTAGATGGTTTCTATTCCTTCTGTTAGACTAAGTATACTTAGTTCCTTGGAGGGGGATATCAATAAGACCTCTTGAATTGAAGAACTCCACCAGCTCCATCATACTATCAGAATAATCATCCAACCCTCCTGAATTTTTTGAAGGAAGGAGAGGAGAATTGAAGTCCCCTCCAAGCATCCAGTAGTAATCTTTCCTAACAAAAATATCATCACTTAGTTGTTCCCAAAGTAGAACTTTGTCCCTACTCGAATTCAAAGCATAAATGTTTATAAGATTTATAGACACCGAATTGGTTTAAGTCTGCTATTTCAATATTCTTCATAATCAGATTCTTCATGGTCATGATTAAATAATGTCAATTATTTAATTAATTCACTTTAACTTTTAATTATTCTCATTAATTAAATAATCTTAATTATTTAATTGATTGACATTTTCTATATTCTATCTAATTAATTAAATAAAACGCTTTTATTTAATTTTATGTTACTACTCATCCTTATCCTTCTTGTCAAATTAAATAAATTTATTTAATTTACCTCCTTTATCATACTTCAACCATAATTAAACAATTATTTATTTATTTAATTATTCAATAAATCCCTTTGTTAACTTAATTAAATAAATCTTTGTATTTATTTAATTATTCTTCAAATATCAAATCTTGAATTAAATGAAATTATTTAATTCATAAATCCTATTTTAACATTATCTTCTATATTTAGATAATTGTGCAAATTATCTACATTCACTTTTACTGACTCAAAGATCTATTTAAATTGCCTGCTTAACCTTGATTTAATGTCCAGTGGCTTCCCAAGCACTTCTTCGTCAAATCATTCAATCATTCAAGGTTAAACTCAATTCAGGTAGATGCGCATTAATTAAATATTCCTATTTAATTAATTAAACCTTGTGCGTACATTTGAACAGAGAGTTGCTTTAATCCATCTTTATCTTTGTCATGCAAAGACTACTCTTATGTTTTCGAATACCAAACTCGAAGATTAAATCATTAATTTAATCTTTCTTTCTATTTCTAATTTGTATCACTCATGTCGCTACTGACAGTTATCGAAATGCATGTATAATATTTCAATCTCAACCGTTTGTTGATCTTTCAATCCTGACTTGTCGTTCGAATAATCAATTTTCTATAAACTGATTTGTCCTTCATCATTCCAATCTCTCTCAAAATCTAATGACTTTTTAGAGAAACTATCTTGAATCTTCGATGTTTTGCTATATCACTATCATAGGCTATATTTGCATAAGAAGAAATCTGAGGGCAATTATACTACAACGGCAAAATGGAGAAGGGCAATCGAGATGATACATGGAATTACGTACATATTGGGTGAGATTGTTTAGTTTATTTATGTTTTTTCTTTCCTTTGTTCTCTGTTGCTTAGCTTAGATTGCATTAGAGCTTAGATCGCATTGAGTGTGTGCTTTTAACCTTTTCTTCTGAATTTTCTAGATGTTACATTTGGTGAACCCCACGTGAAGACACCATCTTCGCGTATCTGTAGACTTTTATTTGATTTTGTAGGTTTTGTACGAAACGACACATGAGTTTGACGAAACGCCGCAATTGACATTCAAAGATGCATTAGTTTGACAAAACGACGCAATTGACTTTGTTGACCACATCTGTGAACGGAAATGACGCATCTGAAAAGGAATCACACATCTGTCATTTTCTGAGCCGCAACTGACTAGTAAAATACCGCGACGCATTTGATAGAGAAAATGACACATCTGACTGGTATATTTTTAGGTTTTGGACTTTCAATTTACAGTTTCCTTTCATGTTTTTATTTTCACTAATCTTTTGTTTTCAGTGTGTGTCTTGAGGAGTTAACAAAGTTTTTGTAGATCGATAGTCAAAGACCAATATCAAATTACTAACGAATCCTTTTGAAAAATGCATGTCAAAGACCCTAGTTAAATTTTTGAAACAGATTGTTTGGTAGTGTAGCAAATTTTTCATTTGGATTAAAATTAAGTGTCTACTGTGTTTGGTGCGAAATCACGATTGTGTAATTACCCTCACAATTTGGTACATCGAAGTATCCTCTCCCCTTGCACATCCGTGTGATCCTAGGTGTAAGAGAAATGGTTACCAACTCTAGAACTTGGGCCTGTTCTGGTGGGAAAAAGTACTCACCCCAGGACGACTCAAACTGGTAGCACCCTGAACCTAAGGGACTTCCAGCCAGTATATAAAAGTGAATTCTTGGGGAAAGCCCAAGAATCACGCATATGGTTCCGATGAGATGGATTCAAAAGGGGACTCTCGCCACATGGATCATGCCCTACGAACGGAATTCCCTAATTAAACACCTTTGTTTGTAGTGTCCAAAATCCTTCTATTTACTAGTGCAGCAGGTCGGACCTGTGAAGCCGTCTCATATTCTTATAGTTCATGTGAGAGATGAAGGTATGCCATGGGATGTTCATGGGTACTCTAGCTTGGCTACCTCAAATGACGTTAATGAGTCATGGAGGGGAGACAGAGGGGTCAAGCTACTAATCATCCACCTTGAATAAGCATAGTTGGGGAAACCAAAGTGAGAACTCAATAAATACTGTCCTTCATAGCCTAGGATGTGCTTGTCTGTTGTCAAATTTAATGTTCTTTGAGTCCAAAATCAAACTGAAAACACTTCGTCTTATGATTTTCTTTGTTTTCCAGAACTTGATCATAGAAAACAGCATCAATTTTATATCTCAAATCATTGAAAATACAACAGAGTCGCAACTGTTCACCAGAAAGTCGCAATTGTTTTGTCGAGTCGCATCTGCCATATTAGCTCGCATTTTCTTTGTCAAAAACCACATCTGTCTTTGGAAACCGCACTTGTGATATTCTGTGACGCATCTGAAAAGGTGAGCCGCAACTGCAGTTTCAAACAACACATTTTCCACTGTCACAAAAATTTTACCAGTGCATAACTTTAAGAAAACTGCATCTATGACAGCTTGAGTCACAACTGTCATTACGAGTCACATCTATGAGAAACTTAACCGCATCTGCCAAGATTCAGAAACTGAACTTTACAAGAAACACGCAACTTTGAAACATAACCGTATTTGATCAATTTTGTGATGCATTTGCTAGATTATTAGAAAACTAGAATTCACGGTCACTGTCCAGTCAACACTGTCATACCAGTCTTTGATTTGTCTTACTTGTTCTTGGACAGAAACCTAAAATGATTTGCTCAATTTTGCATCCTTTAGGTATCATTTAGTCATTACTATAGTCGTTTTTATTTTGAGTTTTACTTTCATCTTTGAGTACATATTGCCTTTAGATTTAAACTTCTAGGAAGGTCAGTTTTACAAACTTTAGGATAGGTCCACCATCTACACTTTAGAAAAATCATAGCGTCAATGAAATCTATCTTTGAACCTAGTCCTATCATCTTATCCTTTGTCCTATAGAGAGTCTTCCTAGCTCATCAGTCTAGTTAGGAAACTCAACTTGTCTTTGATCCTCGTCCTACATTGGTTCCTTGACTTAACTAAATTGACGCTTTGGTTAGACTTTAGGTAGTTGGTACCCCCGTCTCGGGTTTACAGAATCGATTACCTTAGAAGTTTTCTTAGACTTTGCATCTTTAAATATTGTCATTTTAGACTAACGTGATCTTAGAACATTCCTTTTTTTTGCATTCAAAAAATTCCAAAAACATAGACTAGAGTCATACTGTTCATAGACATAGTTTTGCATTTCTTGCATATTGAGCTTATCTTACATGGTTGAAACTAGGTCTAAGAGAAGAGAAAGAGAAAAGATGTTGAACCCAAATGAATTCATCAATCCATTTTCCTCAATACCTCACAAGACTTTATTAGACAAATTCACCACTAGAAACACTCAAGGGCACATTACAACAGAAGACATAGAGGCTGTTGCACAAGACCCTGAGTTTGCCTCTTTTGTAGATGAGTACCTAGCAAACGATCATCAACGATACTTAGCCAAGTTGCTAGCTGAAGGCGCTACCTTACCTACAGGATTCGATATTAGCACCTTATAGGCTCAACTTACACAAGGGACAAATATAACAACTGCCAGTACCACTATACCTCAGGTAAGCACAACCATACCATTTGGCACACCTACACAGAGTACGACAATCCATACATCTTCGTTTGGTATGTCTGGCATGACATCGGGATTTAATTTCACTGTAGGGGCATCATCATCCACTCCCTTCGGTCCTCTTACTAGGAGTAAAAGATCCAAAACATCAGCTTCTACACCATATGTCAGTGTTACGAGTACCATACCACAGTCAACAGTCATACCCAATGTCAGTACCACGAGTACCATACCAAAGTTGATGGCCATACTTAGTGTTCAAGTCACTAGTACTATACCGCGGATTACACAAACAAGAGGCATTCCCTCATTCCAATATGGTAATCAAAATCCATTCTCCTAGATTGGAAATCAGAATCCATTCACACAGATTCTGAATCAAAATCCATTCTCCCAGATTCCAAGTCAACACCAATTTACACATATTCAAAATTAGAATCCCTTCTCCCAGAGTGGTACTCAGAATCCGTTCACACATATCCCAAGTCAAAACCAATTTATGTTGATTCTGAACCAAAACACGTTTACCAACATTCTGAATCCAAACCCACCTCAAATACCAATGTTCAATCGAAACCCATCATGAGACCTTGGATTTCAGAATACATACACAGATCCACATAATCCGCCCAACACATCATTAACCCAGGTTGACGTCTTACAAACACAAATGCATGCACTACAAACACAGATGGATAGCATTGCAGTGTCAACTAAGAAATCCTTTTCAACAAAGGACATATTCCCATTTCCCTTTGATAGATCATTGTACATGACACCTTTCCCTCATGGGTATGTCATACTGAATCTCCTTAAGTACAATGGCAAATGGAATCCAATAGAACATATAAGGGAATTTTCTACCATATGCATAGATGTCACTTATGACCCCACATATCTTATGAGACTATTTCCAAGAAGTCTTGTAGGGATTGCACTAGAGTGGTTTTCAGGTCTAGACTATGGCATCAGATCTTGGGGTGAACTGGCTGAGAAATTTGTTGAGAAATTCTCCTTCAACATAGACCACGAGATAAATATAGCAACCTTGTGTCACACAACACAAGACGAAGGTGAAACATTTATTGATTTCTTTCAAAGGTGGGGGACTATAGCCAGCCGGTGTCCTGTCGAGATGCCTGAAAAACAAAAAGTTACTATGTTCCAGGAAAACCTTCATGCAAAACTAAGGAGTAAGTTAAGGGTACATTGTTGTACATCTTTTTCGGAACTAGTAGAAAAAGGGGTTATAATAGAAAAGGATCTCATTGAAAAGGGAGAACTTAAGACATCTACATCCAATAGAAATTTGATAGTGCAAAACACCCCCAATGATAGAAACAGATTTTGGTCTTGAAACAAAAACGTCACCAATGATGGGGTAGTTGATGCTAAAACTGTACAAGCGGGACCAATCATCACATTACGAGGACCTAACACTTCTGCCAACACGCTTAATTTTGTCAATCAACCTCCCAACATTGTCCAAAATAATCAACGTCTGCAACAACAAAGGAGGTTTCAGAAACGTGAGTTCACTCCCTTAGGGGAACCCATTGAGTCTGTGTTCAAACAACTATTACAACATAATCTTATACAGCTTCAAGAGCCAAGACAATATGATCTAGGACAATTTAAACCAGTTTGGTGGGATGGCAATTCCTTTTGTGTTTATCATAGAACTAAGGGACATAACCTATAAAATTGTCGCCAACTGAAAAATATCATACAGGATCTTGTTGAAAGGAGAATAATTGAAGTTAGTGGACAGAAAAAAAAGTCATCAAACATTGATCATCAAGTCTTTTCTGATCCACTACATGACCATGGGAAAGGAAATGTTCCTAGTTCGAGTACTAAGACCAATATGTCAGCCAACTATGTGACTATCAAGCATGATTATAATGGTGGAAAAACCATTAATCATCTTCGTGTTGATGATGAGAATATCAATACCATTACTATCAATACAAATCCCAAGTGTGTGGTCAACACTCATCGTACTAAGATCACTATCCAAGGTCCTCCATCGCAGCAAACACCATAGCCTTCCAAGTCACAATATAACCTACTTGACCAGTTGGGGAAGACCCCAACCCAAATCTCAATCTTGGAACTGTTGCATATTTCTCCTAAGCATCGATCTATCTTAGATAAAGCTTTACAAAACACCACTATCCCAAATGATATCGATGTCAATCGTTTCCAGGAAATGGTAGGCTACTTGACCAATAATCATCATGCCATGTTTTCTGAACAAGACTACGCAACTGAAAAGACAAACCATAACGACCCTTTACATCTTGAAGTCCTTGTAGATGACACCAAAGTTAGATGAGTTTTGGTAGACGGAGGAGCAGGGTTAAATCTGTGCACATTAAAATTGATTAAGGCATTAGGTTTCTCAGAAGCATGTGTAGACACAACCAAAAGTATTGTCATTAAAGCTTATGATGATGAGGAACGAAAATAAAAGGGGGTGGTAACACTTCCTATCAGAATTGGTCCTACAGTAATGGAGACAAAGTTCCAGGGCTTGGATCTCACCCTTCCTTACAACCTTATGCTAGGCAGACCATGGATTCATGCCACATGTGAAGGAAGTCCCTTCCACATATCATCAATGTCTCAAATTCCCTTACAATGGCACTGAAATAACTATAGATGGTGACCCAGGTCCATTCCAATATTGCACCAATCCAGAAGAGATACCCCAATGCCAAATGCCAGTAAACCAAGAGGCTTCATCGTCCAATCCATCTCCCTATGTTGATCCATCTGCACTCACTCGAACATCTATTTCACCCTCAATTCCTACCATTCCTAGGGCTGAGATCCAAGACAAGGGTTGTGGAGAGTATTACATGGACATCTTATTGTGTTAGCCATCTGATTCCTCCGAAGTCATACAGTTTACCTACATCATATAGGAGAAAATCTATGGTCACTATACACATTCCTCCCACAACAACTTTCACTAAATGGGGAGAATTAAGCAAAGAGGTCATAAATACAGAAGATGTCACCTCTTGGATGTTTAGGGAAGATGATGAAGAACCTCTCTCACTTGCTCACATTCCTATAGATCTATATGGAAAGGGTTTCACAATCGTGCAGAGCAAGGGATATAATGGACAGAGTGGTTTAGGCTTAAATCAAGACGAGAGGATTGAACCAATCTTTGTTTCTCAGTGGCCAAAAGGCTTAGGGCTTTGGTTTCAACCAATTTAGATTGGCGTTCCTAGTACCACATCACCCTTAATTAAGGAAGTAAGTGCTTCAGAAGACATTAAGACATCTCACGAACCATCAGACCAATATCACTGTGACTCCCCCAACTCCAACAACTATGAGTGGGATTCCCTATCCTCTACCTCTTCCATGGACCTTGACAAGCTATTTGGAGAACTTGACTTAATGTTAAGATCCTCACCAAATCCATTGAATTCCTTTCCACCAAAGAATATGAAAAAAGAGGAATGGTTTAAACACTACTATTGGGAATAACTTGATCATACCTCTTGGAAACCTGATCCATTTGTTTTAGATAACCAAACCTTGGCATTAGGCCCACCTCTAAATCCACCTAGATCTAAACCTAAGAGCAAACAGGACTTAGTACAAGACTTTTGTGGCCATATGAACAACTCAATCCTTACCTTGACCCCATTAAATTTTTTTAACTCAAATGATGACATGCCCTTAGTTTATCCCCAACTCATTGATTGGGACCAACAAGACACGCTCGTCTTAGACATTTTTTAGAATGACGAAGCAATTGCTGAGTTCCTGGGATTACGAGAAGGCATACCTAGCAGTGATCACAAGGCTGGTTTTACCATTGACTTGGAAAACAAAGCATATTCTGGGGAATCTGTTCAACCCTCCAATCGTAAAAATGAGAAAAAGAATAAACAAGATAAAAAGGATGAGTCTCTAGGTCAAAACCGAAAGGTGACTCTAGACGATAAAAAAGTAAAAATTAAGGACGCATCTGAAGGCGAAAACCTCTCTGAGGTGCCTACAGATGGAGGTTTGAACATTCTCCCCGTTGCATAGGAAAATTCACCCATGCTTGTTGAAGAATCAGTAGAAGTCAATATAGGTACATAAGAGAATCCTCGACTAGTTTATTTTGCAGCGTCATTGACAATAGAAGAGCAGCCAGAATTCCACAACTTCTTTGCACAGAGACAGATATTTTTTTCCTGGTCATATGTAGACATGCCTAGGTTGGATCATGAACTTGTTCTACATCACTTACCCTTACAACCAGGTGTCAAACCAGTTAAATAGAAATTGAGGAAAATGCATCCACATATTGCTTTACTAGTCAAGGCAAAACTCAAGAAACTGTTAGACATTGGTTTCATTAGATCAATTGACTATACAGATTGGATTTCCAATCTTGTACCAGTCACTAAACCAACTGGGGGCATCCGCATCTACACTGATTTCAGAGATATCAACAAGGCTTGTCCTAAGGATGACTTCCCTTTGCCTAACATAGACATGATAGTAGACATGACAGTAGGATATGAGATGTTGTCCCTTATGGATGGATTTTTAGGATGTAATCAGATCAGAATTGCAATTGAAGACTAACCTAAGACAGCTTTCACTTGTCCTTGGGGAACGTATTGTTGGAATGTTATGCCCTTTGGACTCAAAAATTCTAGAGCAACCTATCAATGTGCCATGACCACCATTTTTCATGATCTAGTACACACTCTTATGGAGGATTATGTCGATGACCTTATTGTTAAATCCAAGATAAGGGCAAAACATTTACAGGTTTTAGACAAGATATTTCAAAGACTGGAGAAGTATAAAGTGAGACTCAATCCCAAGAAATGTGTGTTCGACGTGAAGTTAGGAAAGCTTTTAGGCTATATCATCTCCAGACGAGGCATTGGAGTGGATCCGGCGAAGGTAAAAGCAATCATAGAAATGCCTCCACCAACTAATCTCAATCAACTAAGGACATTACAAGGAAGACTGCAATCCATCAGAAGATTTATAATGCAGTTAGCAGATAAGACACATCATTTTCAACATCTACTTAAGAAAGGGGTACCCTTTGCATGGACAGTTAGGTGCGGAGAGGCTTTTCAACTGATTAAAGAATATCTACTCACACCACTAGTCTTAATGCCACCTGTTGAAGGATGACCATTGATTCTTTATATTACAGCAACCCATTCATCACTCAGAGCATTGCTTGCACATAATGACAATGAAGGTCATGAAAGGGCAGTATATTATATCAGTCGGACTTTGGTAGGTTATATTCTCAACTATAGTACCATTGAACGTGCATGTCTTGCAGTAGTATTTGCTACTAAAAAACTATGGCACTATATGCTAAACCATCAAACAATGTTGATTGCTAAAATAGATCCTTTGAAATATCTTCTCAGCAAGGCATCATTAATAGGGCGACTGGCCAAATGGGTTATGATACTTAGTGAGTATGATATCCAGTATGTGGAGAGAAAGGCTATTAAAGGACAAGTCATTGCTGATCAATTAGTTGACGCACCAATACAAGAAGATCATCCATTAGTTGCAGACTTTCCTAATGAATTTATATTCACCATAGACACAAACATAATATGGAAACTGTACTTTGATGGCTCACATACGAATCATGGCTCAAGGGCTGGTATACTGTTTATCACACCGCAGGGTGATTCCATCCCTAAGTCATTCAGGATTTCATTCCCATGTACTAACAACATAGCAAAGTATGAAGCTCTAGTGACAGGGTTACGCATGGCAGTCAAGTGGAAAATTAAGAACCTACAGGTATATGGTGATTCTCAACTAGTAATCAGACAGGTAAATGATGATTATGAGACTAAGGATGAGAAGCTTGCTCCATACAAATGCATGGCTAATAGCTTTAAGGAGTACTTTGACAAGGTCAAATTTCATCAGATATCGCGTGTTCTAAATAGGGCAGCAGATGCTATGGCTACTATTGCATCACTTCTAGACATTCCTAGCAACGTGCCTAAGTTTGATTTCTTGGTAGAACAACTTTTGGTCCCAGCCTACGATATCCCAAATTTTGAGATGGTATGTGAGATTGTTGGTCTTGATTCCCCGTGGTACAAATAAATCTATGACTACCTTCATGTCGAAGTCATACCCACTGGCTTGTCAAAAAACCAACGTAGGACATTCCTCCGCAAGTTAGCCAAATACACCATCATCAGAGACACCCTATATAGACGCGCCTTAGATAATACCCTCCCGATATGTCTTGATTCTAATGAAGCAGAAGCAACCTTGCATGGGGTGCATGAGGGTATATGCGGTTCCCATTCTAGCAGTCCTACCTTAGCCAAAAAGATTATGAGACTGGGTTATTATTGGCCTACTATGGAAAAGGACTCATATTTCTTTGTAAAGAAATGTTTCCAATTCCAAGTTCATGGAGACTTGATACATGCACCAGCACAAGAGCTCTATCCTATAATGTCACCATGGCCCTTCGCCCAATGGGGACTCGACCTCATTGGTAAGATCCATCCCACATCATCCAATGGTCGCAAATTCATCATCACTACCACTGAGTACTTTATGAAGTGGATTGAGGCTATTCCAATGACATACATTATCGGCACACAGATCTCTAAGTTTATTCTAAACTATATCATCTGTCGGTATGGTGTCCCTCAGTCCATAATCACGGATAATGGTCGCCCATTTAAGAATCAAGAAGTTCACCATCTTTGTGATGAATTTCATATTCAACATCACTTTTCCACTCCATACTACCCACAAGGTAATGGCCAAGCAGAGGCATCTAACAAAACTTTCATTAGAATCCTCAAGAAGACTGTCAATGATGTTGGTCGTGATTGGCATTTACAGCTTAACCCCGCCTTATGGGCCTATCGCACAAGTATCCATACTCCCACTGGCGCCACTCCCTATTCACTAGTATTTGGTTTTGAATCCATTCTTCCCATTGAGGTCGAGATTCCTTCCCTAAGGGTATCCTTGAAAGGGCACAGTGATGATGAAGAGTACCAGGTATCGAGACTCCATGAGCTAGAATTCCTAGATGAGCGAAGACAGAAGGCACTAGACCATCTCCAAGCATATCATAATGGCCTTCGTTGTAGCTATAATAGGAAGGTCTTGAACAAAAACTTTGACATTGGTGACCTAGTTTTAATGGAGAACCCAAAGAATCAAGCAGATAGAGAAAAACCAGGAAATTTTGAACCTAACTGGTTAGGACCGTATATTGTTACAGAAGCCTTTGGATCAGGAGCGTATCAACTCTCTACTCCTTAAGGGGAACCATTTTCCTTGCCAATCAATAGTCTTCATCTGAAGAAGTCCTACGCATAGCTTCTGAGGGCCTTGTCTTAATTAGCAAAAATACAAAACAAATCAAAACTCAAAAAAATCGTTACCAAGGTGAAAACCTGGCAAACAGGCATCTTGGTAACACCAAAAAATTAGAAAATCCAGAAAATAGTAAAGACAAATAATTCGTCCAATAGTGAAAACCACCTTGGTGGTGCTTTGGATAGGTACCATGGTGAAAACCTGGCAAACAGGCGCCATGTGTAGTTAACTCTGCTACTTTGTCTACTATTATTCTAATCTAGCATACCCTGTACATAGTCCACTTCCTTGTACATATCGCTTATCCTTGTACATAGTCCACTTCCCTATACATATCACTTATTTTTCTTATCCATCACTTGTACATACCATTTGTAATAAGTGGTAGTCTTTCCCATAACCTGGTACAATTGTCATCGAGTGCATTTCATATCCCCCATTTTATC
>VDFB02340682.1:0-11954 GCA_007258455.2 Sequoia sempervirens | reverse complement strand
TATTGTCTATAAATTGTAGTAAGTTGAAGAGAGTTTTATCAGAGTTTATTGTAGGCTGTGAAGAAGAATTGTTGAAGGTAAAAGAAGCATCTTAAGCAAGGATTGATAAAGAATTATTGTAATCTTGTTCTAAGGTTAAATAATACAAGCACTATTGATTCTAGTGGTGGAGTTTTTTTCCTGAAAGGGTTTCTCCATGGTATATGTTGTGTCACTTATATATTATGGTCTTATTCTTCTACAATCTTCTGTCTATTTTTACAAATGGTACAATGAATCTAAATAGATAATCATCCATAGAGAAATTGTAACAAAGAAAACTTAATTAGATCTATAGTATAATAGTTTCACAAGTTCTAAAGCTACGAAATTTACCTCCATTTCAACAGGGTGAAATCAAGAAATGGCCTTTATTAGGCCTGAGAGGTGAGGATAGGCTGGTCTAGGGTGACAGAGGCAGTGGTTAAGTCTTGGTTAAGGATGTCTTTAGAGATTTTTTTTGCAATTTTGAGAAGGAGGCTTTGGCATCCAATGGTGGGTGGTATAAGCATAACATTCCCAAGTTGAACTCCTTTCTTTGGATTGCTGGAAGGCACAGGGCTCTCACGTGGGATAGGCTTAGAATTTTTGGGAGGGCAGGCCATCCAAATGTGTCACGTGTGAATCGGATGAAGAAAATAATGATCATCTTTTCCTCCATTGTAGTTTAGCTAGCTAGCTAGCAGTGGAATACTTTTATGAGCAGATGGAAGTTGGCTTGGGTTCTTCCCAAGAGTATCCCAATACTCTTAGAGAGTTGGAAGGCACAGATTCACAACCCAGGTCTTAAGCTAATTTGGAAGGTTGCTCCTGCTACCATTGTGTGGAACATTTGGATTGAGCGCAATTGGGAAAATTTCCAAGATAAAAGCAGAGTTGTGGAGAGTGTTTGGGACAAGGTGGAAAGCTCCCTATGTGAAGTCGGGGAAATCCAAAAAAGTTAAAGAAGAGAGGTATACGCTAGCGAGAAGGCTTGGGGGGACGCTTGGCCCTGTTTCCACTGGCTTTGTGCTCCTATACTTGGATTAGACTCTAGGTCAAGCTCTGTGGCTTGGACCCCCCTACGTTGGGTTGGATTAAATTCGATTTCAATGGAGCGGCAAAATCTAACCTTGGCAAGGCTGGGGGAGGTGGGATCTTCAGGGATGGTCACTGGAAACTTATTAGTGCCTTTTCTCTTGACTTAGGGATGGATTCAAACAATAAATTTGAGGCCTGCGTACTGCTATGAGGGATTATGATTGCTAGAGAGAAGGGATGGAAGAAGTTGTGGATCGAAGGAGACTTGAAACTGATCATCAACGCTCTTAGGGGGGGAATCTGGTGAATTGGAGACTGAATGCAATAATGAAAAGTGCAAGATGGGTGGTTAAAGATATTGAGCTACTGAAAGTGTCACACATTAGGAGAGAAGGAAACTGCGTTGCAGATTGGTTAGCAAATCTCAGTATTTGGTTGGATAGGGAAAAAGGTGTTCGGGCTTCTCGATGGTGGAACGACTTCCCTTTCCCACTGATCAAGCTCCTCCAGGATGATATCCGGGCTATCCTAAGCTGGGATCCTCAAGCTATTTCTCCCAATCGGCGTCAGGATGTTGCTAGAGTGGTGTGGGATGGCTTGTGTTTGGTCCCTACTGGGTCACTCTTTCTTAGTTTGATTTTTCTCTATGTGTGGTGTTGGTCTAGTTCTTCTTGCTACCTCTTTGGATTTTTCTCCTCGATGCTGATTTTGGCATCCTTGGAATTTGGAATCTTTGGAATTTTCCTTGGTTCCTAGACCTAAACCAGGTTATATTAATAAAAAAAATGTTAGATAATTCATATGAAAATATATATTTTATGTAAAAATATATATTTTATGTAAAAATATATATTTTATGTAAAAATATATATTTTATGTAAAAATATTATTGATAATTTTAATTTTATAAGAAGCATGTCACTTGAATATATCACTCAATCCACATTTAGTCCTTTGTGATGTAGTATCATTAGATATATATGACATTTTATTTGGAAAATGGTATCCTTTTTTAACATCATGAAAATTCTAGGCATGTTATTATAGATTTTAGTGAGAATAGATTTTTTGACTAAAATGATCTCTAAGCTTAATTCTTAGTGCTAATTAATGTAAAAAATTGTGGACATTAGTGAGAAATTTATAGTCTTAATGACAAGCCCTTTAAGTGAAAAGTACATCCTTGCAGCACAAGTCGACACAACTCCTTCAATTAGATTGCTTAATGGATAGATACAAGTTTATCTTTCGATTACCCAATGGAGTACTTAAGTAGTGGTTAGTGTACCATTCTATTATCTAAATATAGAACTACATATTTCCAAGGATTCTCCATACCTTATGCACTCTAATAGAATTAACAAGTTAATGATCCATGAACTAGTGTAGAAAGGACATAGCAATTCTAGCTTTGTGCCTTGCACCAAAGAAGGATGGTACATGGATTTTGTTTATCAATTATACATCTCTCAAAAAATTGTGAAGAACTATCCTCCCCCTACCAAGATTAAAGATCTCTTGGACTATCTCAACAATTCATAGAAGGAACCATTATAGTCAATGAATGTTAGATACTCTATGGTGATAAAGTTTATGCAAATACGAGGAATATTATTTTATCATGTATGAAACATGATAGATAAAAGATGGAGTACATCTATATATTGAGTATATCATTGATGCACATGGACTACATTATATATGTATGTGTAAACACACATATTAGTTATTTCGTTAATGCACATGGACTACATGTAAAACTTGTGAAGATGTTTTTTGCATAAGGATGATAAATACTAAAAGATCTTTGTAGATCACCATGTAGCTTTTTGGGATTCAAAATTTTTAATAGGAAATATATTCTTGACTGTTCACACATAACCTAGACTTTTATGTTGAATGTTACCACAAATGACACCAAAATGTGTTTACATGGTCAATCACACAACAAAAAAGTGAGGAATTAATTGTAAATGCTAATATGTGTCAATGCTTGGGTTACCTAGTCTTTATCAACAATTTGATATTTTTATACTGCTAATCATTTACAAATATTTTGTTTATATGAGCATCAACATGAGACCCCTACAAGCTCTCTTGAGCACAACCATAAGACTAATATTAGCTCCTTTCAAGCAACCACACTAGAAACCACCTACAAAAGGCCAAGAGTCAACTTAAAATATTCACTTATTTTGAAACCACCTCCGCCTTAGAAGCCAACTATGGAAATCCAAAAGACAACATAAAAATCCACATTAGATGTCCCATTAGGATTTGAACATGGGTCTCCACATTGAAAACTCAATGTGTTAATTGGTTAAGCTCAACCCCTTGTACAATAACCATTTGATATTGATATTAGTACATCTGAGAATGCCATTAAGGAATATTTGACTCAACTTGATCATTTCATAATAGATCACTCTAAAAAATTTGGTGCACCAGTAAGATGGCATCCTACATATAAACCAAATGTTGTTGCTATTGTCTAAGCATGCAAGCATTGCAACCACTACAAATTTGATCTAAAAATGTTAGGATAACTTTAAGTGGATGCCTACATAAAATCAAATTCAAGGAAGTGTAAAAAGAAAAGGAATTATGTAGATGGAATATTTAACTACAATTACACTTGACCAATTTATTTAGTTGCGTATAAAATTGTGAGGACGGTAAGAAGACCAAGGGTAATGTCCTTTGATTATGACTTTGATTAATTATAATGCAAGTGTATTAGTTAGCTTTAATTGATCATTTAAGTTTTGATATTATTATAACATGTATGAAATTAAAATTAATGTACAAATTATAATAATGGATCAATTAATAATAACATTTATTCTACTTAAAAAAGAAAAAAACCCAATAAAAAACAGGTGTCTCCACATGTTTTACATAAAAAAATAAAGATAAATATGTTAGTTTATTTTATAATTTAATTTACTTAAAATTTATTTTATTTGCTTTTAAATAACACTAATTTTACAATACCATCCACCAAAAAAAAATAAAAAATTCTAAAGTTCACAATAAACATTTTAATTCTCCAAATTATTTAAAAGTATCTTTTAAAATTTTAAAAAATATAAATAACTTATAATTGTAATTTATATTACAATCTTTTTTTGGATAAAAGAAGGGTAAAAATTTATTGATCCAAAGAAGCAGTACAAAGCAAGGAAGTACAATAGACCCCCTAGGGGTCAAAGACAAAAAGCAAAGCCATCAATAAACCCTCAAGAAACATCGCATATCCTCCATAACAAGATCCTCCAGCAACTAAGAGAGGTCCTCCAAAAGGCTTCCCCAATCATCCCTATCTGCTAAGACGCCCATTTAGCCAACCCATCAGCCACCTTATTCCATCCCGTGGGATATGACAAAAGGTGATTAACCAAAGCTTCACCCAAGACAATGATTTGCTTGACCACCATGGCCAAATGCCAATTCACCTTGTCCAACTGTCACTTGTTCAACAAGTCAATAACAATTTGGGAATCAGACTCACAAATTATCCTTCTTTAACCAAGGGCACAAGCCCATTTCAGCGCCACAAGAATAGACAAGGCCTGTAACATGCCAAATGTTCTACCCAAAATTTTTACTATGTTTTTAACCTCAAGTAAATTACGATTGCAATACCAATATTTTTCTTTTTCATAATCAAGAATAACATGTACATTTGAAATAAATATCATTCCAAACTTTTCCATTACATATAACAAAGTATTACAACTTTCATATTGATAACATTTCATGTTTACAACTTTTCCATAAGATGGATACATACAAGCATGCATGGCTCCATCAAACTTTCTGGTACTAAGTATAAAAATAGTCTAGGAAATCCCCCATCCAAATATTGGTCACCAACTAATGAGGAGAAGCATCACTCAAGCGCTTTTCCACCAACCATGGAATTTTTGTGGTCCCTCTTACATCTACCAAAAAAGTAAGATGGCCCTATCCTTTGCTGAAGAGATTGGTCTGGTAACCTCATAATAAAATGATCTTCTCAGAGCTTGGTGTTGTGTCCTACATATATAGATATGTCACATATTGGCTACAACCTACCATATGACACTACCTACCTAGTATGTAAGTTGGATCACAATGAATTGACAGTGTAAACAATGGCAACTTACACTACTTTGGTCATTCATCACCCCCAATTTAGTATGGACATCACACACTCACCCACCTTCCTAGCTCGATTTGTATTGACCATTCATATCCTAAGCCTAGCCTATCCCCTTTCCCATGGATTATTCTAACCCTAGGAATAACCTACTACCTCTTTCATTTACTATGACACATCTATCAAAGATACTCAAGCATTTTAACAATTCACTTTTCCAAACTAAGCATTGACCATATAGGTTCTATCTTTAACATGGTATATAATACTATATAAACACCCATTCTTAATATGGAATATATAAACAACAATCAATTGAAAAAATTGCCTAATCTAGATTCATCATAAACCCTCCTCATATAACCAAATTAGGACATCTACCGTTTCATGCTAATCAAGCACATTTTCAAAACAACACAAACAAAGATACTCAACTTTTCCAAAAAACATAAAAAACATAAAAGAGTAGGAATCAACATGCTTGTTTATGCAACTCCAATTGAACAACTGAATTCCTAGCTTAGCCTCCTTCAAATTCAGCTTGCAACTCAACAACTATCACTTCTTCTCTCAAAATACCCTTCACAACTCATAAAACCCTCTCAATTCTCTCACAAATTCTCACTAAACTCATATAATATAATAGCAACTCATAAATTAGCAGCAGAAGAGCAAGTATGCGTCCCATTTGAGGTAGAAGGCACCTCTATTTATACACAATTGAGAGCAACTTTAGCCTAAAAACAAGCTTCTAAAGATGACACTTCTCAAGCTAAAAGCTTCGACTCAACTAAGATAATTCAAGGTGGCAGACTAAAAATAATGATTAATTGCTCATACATAGCTAATCGTTGTTTCTCATGATAGCAGAGTGAATTAATCAGTAATGAAAGGTATATGCTTCTACAGATCGACCTATTTTGGTTAGCTTAATGCTTGACTAATTCTCACATTTCAAATTGCTTCATCTACTTGAATTCATATTGTAGGTTTAGACTTCTATTTGATTCACACAATTCATAGTTTGGCGCCAACAAACATCACACGCCCCTATTACCTTGGTCATTGTTTGTTTATGACCAATTCAATGTTCAATATGTGTGCTTATTCATTTTACCTTTTGCATTTTGACTTAGTCATTGGTAGATTATAATACACGTTTGTTTTTCCACAATGTTTAATACTTACGTGTTGCCCATTTGGTGCACTATTCTTTTATTATCAATGCCATATACTAGATAGTGTATGTTGCATTCATAGTATTTACTACACATTATATAGTTAATGTCGTTCAATATAAGTTATGCGCTTAACATGCATACCATGTGCTTCATATCAACCATGCACTTTAATAATATTAGTGCTATCTAAATCATTATATTGTATGTATATAATATATATAATACATGTATACACATTTATATATGTGTGTGTATGTATATATATACCCATCAACTCATAAGTTTATCAAATACATCATTCGATATTCAAATTCATATACTCATATTTTATATTCCACAAAATAATATCACATGTGTATATACATACATATACACATATGTATACATATATTAATATATATGTATGGACGTCTCCATTATATGTATATGTATTTGTATATATATACATACATACATACATACATACATACATATATGCATCGCAAATATGTATATATATATACATACATACATACATATATATATGCATACATACATATATATATATGCATACATACATATATGTATGCATATATATATATATGTATGCATATATATATAATGCAATATATATATGTATGCATGTATATATATATATATATATATATATATATATATATATATATATGTCTACATATATATGCATTTCTCTATACTATATATATATACATACATATATATATATATATGCATATACATATATATATATGCATGACATATATATATATATATACATATATATATATATGCATATTATGATGCATATATGATATATATGCATATATATATATTTGCGATGCATATATATATGCATACATACACACATATATATATATGTATGTATGTATGTATGTATGTATGTATATATATATATATATGTATGTATATATGTATATATATGTGTGTATATATATGTATGTATATATGTATGTATGTATATATATTTATATACATACATACATATATATATATTATGTACATATATCTCATCGATTAAGTATAACATATAAGGAAGAACTCACACATATCAAAGAGACTCAAACACATAACTCAATTCAAGAATGTTCACAATTTAATCCATAAACTCTTCTAATTCATGTACGAACAAGACTAAGACAACTTATCAATTCCCAAAACCACTGACTCAACTTGACCAACTAAAAGTGAGTGTGTGTAAGCTCAGTTAGATCTTATTAAAGGTTACTAGACCAAGTCCTTCTCCTGAGTGATACTTCCCCTCTCTTCCAGAGGCTCAAATCTAGGCCTGCATTCAAATTAGCACATTGCAAACGTAGTTAGCCATTCACAAAACAATCATTTGCATCATACATTTCATAGTCAAAATTCATCATAAAATGTCAAATTGAATCAATCATTCATTCATCATATTTCCAATGGTACATTTAAGAAAAGTACAAACATATATATATTTTCAATGAGATTACAAACACATTCATATATTCAAGTATTTTAACCAACATGGTAATAGTAAACAGGTAAATACATAATGGGGTGTAACAAGGCCTCCATAAAATTATTGGTTTGTATACCTCTATAAATAGAGAAGAAAAACTTAGCCACCCCAGAACTATCTCTGCCAATCCCCCCAACACCAGCATGCCCAGGATTGCCTTTGGAATAGTCACCCGTGTTGATTTTCAACACCCCAGGAGGGGGGGGTCTCCAATAACCACTTCTCTAGATCTTCTCTTTAGCAGGTCGTCTCAGCCTAGGCCAAGATCCACTCTAATTGCCAATAGGAAACCCCAAAGTCTGAACCAACCTCATATCATCAGGTTCAATAGGGATGGACAAGTCACACTTATCCACGAGAGTTTATTGGAGAACTCCCAAGAACCTCAACCATAACTGTCGCACTTGAAGTTTCCTATCAAGAAAAATCCTACAGTTTCGTTCCAACCAAATATTCCAAATAATCAAACTAGGGCCAATTTACCAAGCAATTTGAAGAAAATAACACTTGGATGGAGGATTCCCCAACCCAATCCAAAACTTAGCTAAAGAGGAAGCATGACGACACTTCTTGTTCCAAATATCCCACCAAAAATGCCAAAGCATTCTAGCAAAGGAACACTAAAAGAAAAGATGGAAATCACTCTCTTCATACAGGTACACATGACACACATAAAGGGACCTTGAAATCCCCTCCTTTGAAGATTCTCCCAATGAGGCACTTATTTTGCACTACAAGCCAAGAGAAGAAATTACACTTAGGCCAGGAGAACTTATTCCAAACTTGCTTCCACCAAGGGACTTCAACACCTCTGAACAACTACTTGTCCAATAGCTAGTATCCAAAAGCAACCGAGAATTTCCCTTTTGGGTCAGGCCCCCAGGTGAGAACATCCTTCTTGAGAAGAGAATTACAAACTCTTCCAGCCAAAATATTGACCAACACCTGAAACTCCTCAATCAAGCCCCCTAGGGGCCACTCCTAAGGATCCTACCACCTGTACACAGTAACCTAATATAGAACTTGAGCAGCCTTGTAGTCAACCACTTTATACCAATTAGCATCGAGAAACATCCTACATAAGGCTTGCAAATGAGGACGTGTCGACATGAGAGGAGGATACCCATCCCAAGAACCAAACCAAAACAAAGCTTTAGAGCCCCTATTGCAAATCCAAAATAACCCTTGCTTAACAAGCTTGGTACCCCTTTTAAGATTACCCCAAATCATAGACCTTTTCCTCATAAAGGTGCATCTAGGAACATCATCACTCTCCACCCCCTAAGATATTTGAAAGTAAGAATTTTAGCCCAATTCTGATGTTAAGAACACCATGCCAATACAACTTTATCGCCAAAGCTTGCCCATTTAGATCAGTATGACATAGTCCAAGCCCACCTTCCTTCTTTGGCCTACAGATAGTGTCCCACTTAACCAAGCTCCACTTCCTTGACAAGAGATTGCTAGACCAAAGAAATTGTCGAGAAAGACTCAAAATCTTTAGTGAAACTAGAAGGAGCCAAAAGCATAAAACACTTGTACAGAGGAAGAGCCTGCACTATTGACTTCACAAGAGTCACCCTACCAGTAGTAGAGAGCCACCTGCACATCTAATGACTAGCCATTTTATGAAACTTATCAATAATCTCCTACCAAAACAACCTGGGAAGTGAGCGGATAGCTAGAGGGATACCCAGATAAACAAAGGGAAGCGAGCCCATTTGAAATTTGAGAATGTGAGAAATTCTACTCTAAATAAGTTTTGGGGTATTAAAGAAATAGATGAATGATTTATCCTCATTGATATTTTGTCTCGAGGTAGCCAAATAAATATCAAGGGTCTTTCTCAAATTCACAGCTTCTTCAACTCTTGCCATACCCATCAGGGAAGTGTCATCCATAAACTGAAGATGGGATTGGGGGGTAAGTTATACCCCAACTCCAATCCTAAATAAGACCAAGCTCCACCCGAGATTTAATAAACCTCCTTAAACCTTTGACCATTAGGATAAATAAATAGAGGGACAATGGGTGACCTTACCAAAGGCCCCTAGATGCATCAAAAATCTCGAAAGGCTCACCATTGATAAGAACATAGAAGGATGAAGAGGTGACACAACTCATAACCCAATCAATCCAATCACCTCCAAACCCAAAAGCACGCAAGATCTTGGATAGAAAATCCCATTTAACACGATCATAAGCCTTGGCCATAACAAGCTTGATAAACTTTTCCTTTTCTTTGGAGGAGGTCATGGAATGGATAAATTTTGTCGCAATATCAATCCCATCAAGAATCTACTACCAACAACAAACCCACCCTGCTCCTCAAAAATTAACCTATCCAACCACGACTTGAGGCGTTCTGCGATAAGCTTAGTAATAATTTTGTACACAACATTACATAAGGCTATGGATCTAAAGAGATCAAGAGAATTGGCTCCTTCCTTTAATGGAACAAGGGAAAGAAAAGTAGCATTCATGTCTCTCAACATTTACTTGTTCCTATGAGACTCCTAAACAACCTCAAGGAGATCCAACTTGATAACATCTAAAAACTCCTGAAAAAATTCAATAGGGAACCCATCTGGCCCTAGGGCCTTCCCCTTCTTCAATAAGAATATTTTTTCCTCCAACTCATTCAAAGAGATAGGTTTGATTACAGAATCATTCATTTCACTAGAAACCAAAGAAGGAATACAATTTAAAATTTGGGCTTCTTCCTCAGAGGCAAGAGGGGAATCCTCAATGAACAAAGAAGAAAAGAACCAATTTTTTTGAGAAATCACATCAAAGGAAGAAAGAAGATTACCTTTTGAGGACCTAAGATAAGAAATGAGGTTACCTTGTCTTCTATCCTTCATAGAATTGTGAAAGAAAGAGGTATTTTTGTCTCCTTCCTACAACCAATCAATATGAGACTTTTGCTTCCAAAGAATTTCCTCCCACAACTCCCATTCCTCTACCTCTTTTAAAGTTGCTTCTATCTTGCAAATTTCCTTGGTAAGACCATGATCTCGGATTTGTCTAATAATGGAGTCCAAGTGAGCTTGGGAAGACTTCTTAGTCTAGAATACATTACCAAAATGATATATGTTCCACCTTTTCAACATATATTTGACATATTGGATCCTGTTGGTGAAGGTGTACATTGTAGTGCCATGAGCTAGCTTCCCCGACTGCCACCAAACAAGAACCAGGTCAAAAAGTGACAAATCCCGAAGCCACATCAATTGGAATATGAAGGATTGTCTTTTGGAGTTTTTGGAAAGGTTAGCTGAGAATTTCATCAGCCAATGATCAAAATCTCTCCAATCCAAAATCTCAAAGCTAGTTAGCCATCTATCACAAACCCAAAAGCTAGAAACCAAGAACCTATCCAACCTTTCAAAGATAGCAACCTCCCTAGCTCTCCTATTATTCCATGTGAACATTCCATTGTGAGGTTTGATATCAACAAGGTGCAAGAGAGAAATATTGTCCCTCAATAGTTCTAAAGAGGGTTTTAGATGAGTTGAACACCCAAACTTTTCCTCTAATGAGAGAATAGCATTAAAATCTGAAGTACCCAAAATCTGCAATGTAAGATCAACCTCAAAAACTCATTAGAAAGGTTAGTCTAAATACACAAATCTACAAATACCTCCATGAAATAAAATACCTATGTTAAAGAAATGCCACAAGTAACAAAACAACATCAAAAAGACATTTCAAAAGCATGATAATCACCTATTCCATGTTGGATTGGTGTCACATGTGCTAGTGACCCTTTCCCAACCCTTGATCAAAGCTCAAAATGATAAAATGCAAATGGAGATGATGGAGTGAAATGGACAAGATCAAATCTCAAATGAAGAGAGTAACCTTGCATCAAATTGTGGATCCTATGAATGAGGATTAAGCCTTCTTTTATAGATTTTGTTGATGAGAGATTGGCCAAGATGGTGAATGTGGGACTAAAGATCCTCCAATGAGAAGATGACACTTGTCAAATGATGATAGGTCAATGGTTGTGCAAGATTTGGGAAGAGTGCCCATGAGGGAGAATTCAAATTCAAAT